>JBCAUI010517701.1:0-12095 GCA_038406195.1 Haplosyllis anthogorgicola | reverse complement strand
TGGTCCAGCCTTGCGATATGAGCCTGTCAGCACACTAGAGGTGCAAATACTAAATGAGGGCAGAAGAGCCATGCATGACTTTGAAGATGAAGTAGACACTATGCAGCTAGCCAACATACAGGTTTCATTTGATCTCAACTCCCTATTTGAAGAGAAGGCCACCCAAGGCAGCCGAGACCTTTGGACAAAGTATCTGGAGGTAGAAGACCAAGAGATGTTGGTGATCAGCTGACTCCTTGGGGAAGTGGTGGCCAAGTCCAAGGTCAGCATCACTGTTGCCCAACAGGATTACATCCGCTGACATCTCAAGAAGAGGGAGAGTGACTTTTGGAAAGCCAAAGTCAATTTAGCTGCTCATTTGGATGCCGTCTCCATGGGTTTAACATCAGTCCATTCTTATGAGTCGCACGCCAACCTTCACCAGATGTTGGAGGCCTACAGCCTATGCCATCAAATACCTGCTATACCCATTCCTCTGCTGTGTCTGTGGGCATTGTATGACATCCGGAGCATCATAGGAGATGAGGCCCTGTTCAGTTTCCTCCTTCCCCATGTCAAGAGTGCCAAGTCCATGGGTGATCAGCCCGGGATGGTAGCCAACGAAATGAGGAAGAAGATGCAGGGGGACATGGTCTATGTGGACATACCTAAAGGGATGCCAGTAATCAGTTCCAGAGCCCAGATACTGGCTTCATCTACCAACAAGCCCAGGGGGCATGATGACATCCCTACTTTGACTGTCAATGAGTTGCCTTTCCACTTCGGCATGCTCTGGGGATACACAGCTGGCATGCCCATTTCAGCCTTCAGCCTCTTCAGTGGCATGTTTGGGGAGGACAATCCCAGGCTCCAGGGTATGAGCAACTCCCCCTTCATCATCAAAAGCAGCAAGACCTCCACCCTGCTGAAGACTGGGGACCCTGATGGAACTGATTGTACCCTACTCAGGGCCACACCCATTGTTCTGTCAGCCATGGCTGACAACAGACCCAAGTCTCCACTGGGTCCCCTGGACAACTCCCCCACATGGGGATTGGATGACACGAAGTGGCCAGTGACCGACGATGAAGATGCGTTTGATGCCGGGCAGGTGGTTGATGAGGAGGCAGAGGAGGTGATTGAGGTGGAGTGGGATGACACCCCCCCAATGAAGAAGTCAGACACAAAGGAGATATCATCCCCAAGACACAAACACAAACATGGCAAACACAGGAAACACAGCTGGCACCACCATGACAGGTGTGACAAGCATGATGACAAAAACAATGACCAGCATGATGATGACAAAAAGGACTACAAGAAAGTGGGGGGCAAGAGGAGCACTCCCACATCCACCCATTGCAGTCACTCACAGGAGGCTGCACACCTCAAACCACCAGAGACATCCACACCCATCAGGGACAAGGAGAGGAAGATGGAAGACCGCTCTGCAGTGACCCCTCATAAGGAGATCTCCCCCCACCCACAAAGAAGTGCAAACCGACATGCTACACCACCCAAGCCCAAGAAATGCCACTGCTCCTGGGCCTGGATAGACTCTGATGACTCTGATGACAACAAACCCATAAAGAATAGGGTAGACCCTGATCATCAGATAGCCAAAGACAGCTCATCCTCCTCGTCTTCATCCACCTCTTCATCCTCATCAGCATCCTCATCATCCTCTGATGAGGAGGACAACAAGGACCACCATCACTTCCAGAGGTGGAGAGGCCATACCAATCATAAATGATCATGCTCATGCCACTGGAGAGGCCGTTCCAAGCCCAAGGATGGCTCAAAGCCCAACTGCAGCTGTGATGACCCGGAGAGGGGTGAATGATCCAAAATCCAGACTCCAGTCAAAGCTTCCACCAGCAGGGGTGGTGACAGTCAGGTCATTGACCTGGCTGGTGATGACAAAGGTGACGGCTGCACTCCTAAAGAACTGGCTAAGACAGGGACACTCCAGTTTTGGGGCTATGACATGGAGTTGGGCTTCTCAATTCCAAGAACAGTAATGAGAACACAAATGACAACATGATGTTAGCATTCCAGCAGAGCCACCTGGCATGCATTTGTCAGTTCAAGCTTGCCTCCAAGGAAGCATGGCCAGAGTGGGTGAACTTCATGGGGAAAGGCACAGCCATAGACAAGGTCCTGAATGGACCCCGTGCAAGTGGTACACCCTGTGAGCAGGCCTATATGGTCAATTCACCCTCAGAAGTGATGATCGCCAACCTGGTGGTCGGGGCGAACACCAAACACCACCGCTGCCCATATTGCAGTGAGGTCAATTCCAACACACCGTCGTATCTCAGCCACATAGTTGGAAGCCACTTCAGGTTTGTCCTCATCTGTGCACATTGCACCAAATGGCCCCCAGCACATCTGGGCAAGGAGATGCCGATTTTCCCTGTATGGAGAGATATGTCTTCCTTTGTAAAACACTTCTGTCTCTATCATGGGTACAAAGAGGTGAGGAGTGGCATCTTGGCCACAACTTATGACCTGCCTGACTTCCTCAGTGGCTAGCGGCCAGCTCAACCAGTGGTCATCATCGTTCTCATATCTCAGACAACGACATACATCCCCTTGCTGCCAACATCACTGCCAAAGTTATTGCCAAAGTTATTCCATGAACTCATATACCCTCAATTCTCAGGCTAACCTGTACATGTGTTCAGCCAAGGCACCTTGCCAATATGTACACATGGAACCCCACATTGTGGCCCATCCAGCTACATGCCATCCATAGTGTTCACGTTTTTATACTTTTATACTTTTATACTTTTAGAATTAGTTCCATGTTGATGTTACCATTCAGTCATTATATTTTTGTATTCACACTTGAATAAAGAATTGTTCCAAGTATGTCCAGTGTATTGGTCATTGTTTCATATGTGCCCATCTGCCCATCTATCGGGTACATACGTAAGAATAAATAATTGCATAGTCTAATTGAGTATGATTCTTAAACATCTAGCGCATAAGCATGAACAACAATAAACAACTCATTATGCGGAAGATAAATATTAAACAGTTAACGTGAAGGTCTGTAGACCAGCACCCATGGCTCATGAGTCATGACACATACAGGCATGTGGGGGTATGCATTGGGAAGTGCCAGGGTCTTTGACAGACACGACCATTTACAGAACTGATGGCCATCTGTCAGTGCACCCTGTTGACCCAGTCAACTCACCCCAAGTAACCACACCAGTGCCAAAACAAAGTTTGGTACCCCCTCCAGGAAGTCTCATGGCAGCCGTACAGCAGCCACCCATTCCCCCATAAGATTTCAGTGCCTCCTGGTACTGTGTTAATTTGCTGAAGTCATCCATAACTGTGGGTTTTCATGCATCTGCCCTTTTCCATCTTAGGAGTGTCATTTGCAGATGTGGGGAGGTTCAGGTTACTGAGCCCCCCCTGACTGGATGACCAGCGTGATAGTTGTTATCCCAACTAATGGGAGTGAATGACTGTAGTTTTCAGTCCACGTCTCCATCAGCCATGTCCACCAGAGAGGAACATGTCGACTGACTAGTCCAGGGGCTGGGTCCACATTCTATCTCAGTGACAGCCAAGAATCCACTCCCGAGGTGCTGTGCTGGGAGTCCCAGGAACCAGGGCACCCCCATCTAACTCTTGTGGCTTCACTTGCTCATCCTTCGGATATGTCACCTTGGGGTTTTCGACCACAACGACCATGCCACTGACAGCCATGTCCCCACTTAGTGGAATAGCATCACTATCCCCTTTCGGGGCGAGGAACAAAAGATGATTCCAATGCACTGTCTTTACATTGCTGGCCACCTTTGATATGGTATGTGGGGACGCTGTCTGCGAGTTGGCCGTCCACCACATAAGGGGTGTCTCCCCACCTATCTTTAATCTTTTGTTTCCCCGTGAAGGCATCTGTCTGCAGTAAGACCACATCACTGGGTACTGCAGCTCCTGTTCTTTATCATAAAGCCGTTTCTGTTGTTCTGCTTCCTGAGCCTGAGTTGCCCGAGCCTTGTCAAAGGCAACCTTCAGATGCTCCTGGATGGTGGTGACATACTCCGGGACACGCCTAGACTCAGTACTCCCCCGGACTGTCAGGAAGTAAAAGTCTAGTGGGAGTCTAGGCCAACTGCCAAACATTAAAAAGAAGGGACTGTACCCCGTGATCTCCGAGTGGGTAGTGTTGTACACATGGACAACCTCTGCCAGGTGATCCGTCCAGTCCAGCTTCTTTTCTGAGTCCAGTTTACCCAGCATACGCATCAGCATCTGATGCATCCTCTCTACCTGGCTGTTTGTCTGGGCATGGTAGGGGCTGGTCCTGCACTGTTGGACTCCCAGCATGCAACATAGCTCAGTCACAATGGATCCCATGAAACATGTACCCTGGTCACTTAATAGATGAGCAGGGGAGCCAAAAAGTGCCAACACATACTTGTACAGCACGTTGGCTACAGTATGGGCTTTCTGATCCTTCGTCATGAAGGCCAGCGCATAGTGCGTGAAATGGTCTGTACAGACCAAAACGTTCACAACCTTAGGTTGTTGGTTGAGCAGCACCAGCCGCTCAATACTGGTAAAGTCAATATGGAGCAGCTCCATTGGAGCTGTCATGATGATCGGGTTAAGCGGTGACCGCACAGTGTGGGCTTCAAATTTCAGGCATCTCTGAGATCCCTTGATGGCTTGCTTTACCCTATTGGCCAATCCTGGCCACCAAAAGTGTTCCCACAAAAGGGACATTGTACGGTCGCACCCCTGATGCCCAGCATCCCTATGGCAGCCGTCAATGGCTCGCTGATGGTGTGATTGCGGGACAACGAAGAGTACCATGGGTTCGACCGCTTCCTTAGGGTGGTGGGTGACATATAAGCATCTGTCACAGAGACAGAACTCAACCTTTTGGCAGTTATAGTCCTGTTCTTTGGGAGTGCCAGCATCAGGTCCCAGCACCTTCGTCAGGGTTGTGGGTTTGCCCACCTGCATCCAGTCCAGCACTTTCCCTAGGATAGGGTCCACCTTCTGAGCCTTCGGCCAATTTGTGGACTCGACAGGGTGCATCTTGGCCATACGAACATGAGGGTAAATGGGTTGGGGGTCTCTGTCCTCCTCTTCCCTCCTGACTCTCCTGTCAGGCTTGGCTGTCAAACTAAGAAAGTCTCTGCTTGCTCTGAGCTGCCCAGCCTTGCACCGTCCAGGATGCTTCGTACCCCTTCTGTATCAATAACAACCTTATTTTGACCAGGGGATGCCGACTTCTCCATTACCTCGATCTCCTCCTTGGTCATCTTGTCCTTTTCCTCCAGTCAGCTTAAGGCATCTGCTACCGGGTTGTGTCAGCCCTTGACGTACTCCAGCGAGAAGTTGTAGCTGGCCAGCGCTCCCACCCACCGGTGTCTGGTCGCATCCAGGTAAGGGGTGGTCATGACGTACATCAAAGGGTTGTTGTCAGTCTTCACAATGAAGGAAGGTGCATGTAGCAAATATTCCCTGAAGTGCTAGGTAACCGCCCACGACAAAGTGAGGAACTCTAACTTGCTCGAATGGTAATTCTTCTCATGCTTGTGGAGAGTACGACTGCTGTAGGCCATGGGATGGAGTTTACCCTGGTTGTCTTCCTGTTGGAGTGTGGCTCCCAGGCCTATGCCAGAGGCATCCATGTGTAAAACAAACGGACGATCTAACCGTGCCAGCTTAAGGACTGGCTTGGAGATCAGCGCATCCTTCAGTTTCTGGAAGGCAGCCTTCGCCTTTCGGGACAGAATGACCTCCTCCTTCTTGTTGGCTCCCTCCCCACACAGGTAGTCCGTCAAGGGATGGGCAATCTTGCAAAAACCCGGGATGAAGCACCTGTAGTGCCCGGCCAAGTTGGTGAACGACCGGATCCTTGTGTATGTGTCAGGCTCACGAACCTCCTTAATGGCCTTCACATCATCTTTACTCTGCCGTATACCCTCACGAGACACGTGGTGTACCAGGTACACGATCTCCGTCTGGAAAAGCTTGCACTTCGAGGGCTTGAGGCATAGTCCATGTGACCTAAGGTGCTTGAAGATATCGCGTAACCCTGTCAGATGGTCTTCTTCGGTATTGGAGTGGACGATGATGTTGTCCAAATAAATGAGGCAGTACATTAAGTTCAGCTCCCCCAGTACATTTTGCATGCAGTGCTGGAAGGTTGCAGGTGCATTACAGGGGCTGAAGGGCATCCTCTGGCACTCAAAGAAGTCTAGATTTCCTAAAGTGAAGGCCATATACTTTCGAGATCCTGGGCTCATGGGTATCTGCCAGAACCTGGACAAAAAGTCTATGCTCGAGAAGTGTCAGGCACCCACCAGGTTGTCCAGCATCTCCTGGATCCTCAGCAGAGGGTAAGAGTCCTTCTTGGTACGGTCATTCAACCGGCGGAACTCTATGCAGGACCTGAGGCTGCCATCTTTCTTCCATATGAGGACCATGGCGTTGCTCCACAGGCTGTCACTGGGTGTGATAGTGCCCACTTCCTGCATCACTTTGAGGTGTTCCTGCACCTTCTCCACCAGATGGGGCGGAATCCAATGAAAACGGTCCTTGATGGGCATCTCGTTACTGACTGAGATCACGTGTTGAGCGGCATTAGTGCACCCCAGCTCCATGGAGTCAAGGGTGAAGACATCATGAAACTCCCTCAGGAGGGCCCAAGCCTTGGCTCTCAGCTTCTTGGGCCAGGCCTCCAAGCCGGACAAGTTCAGCTTCTCCAGGAGCTTATCCTTGTGCTCCTCTGTCATAGCAGAGTCAGAGGTCTCTCATTTAATTCCTAGTTCCTTGTTGAGCTGGGCGAGCATACCTGGCAAGACATAATTCTCAGGCACCTCATTGGCCATGGCAATGGTGGCCAATGGGGACTCTGCCTTGATCATCTGAGGGACGGTGGTCGTGTTTTCTAGGATGATCTGTACCTTATGTGAGTTCATCTTCAGGAATTGGTACGATGACCACAGCTTTACCCCCAGTGGGAGATGACCTCTCTCAGGGAGCAGCTCCATTGTGGACACCCACAGGCATCCCTCAGATACCTTCTGATTCACCTTCCTGCAGATGACCATGCATCCAAAGGGAGGTAAAATAGCGTCGGCCCTGGCCCAAGCTGTTTCTTCATATTCCATGGGGTCATTCTTTATTTCGGCTATCTCATCCTCTGTAGGGGCATCTGAGACCTCCGAGTCAGCCAGCATCTCCGTGGCTTTCTGTAGCAGGATCTTCTCATTCCCCACTTGGGCCATCACTCTCCGCACCAGCACCCTGTGGGTTCGTAGCAATGATGCCACTCGGGCATTGGCCCACAGTCTCACAGATGACCTGGATGACTCTGTCTAAAGTGGGGGTACCAAGTAGGATGGGGACACATCGGGCAAAGTCCGTATCACTACGTAAGACCAAGGTGACCATGTCCTCATCAAAGTCAGCTACTCCCTCCACCTCTATGCAGATGATGATGTAACTGACAGCATCAAAATTTGACTCCCCTATCCCCTTTATTGAGGACTCCCCAGGATGAAGGTCAGACAGTGGGTACACCAACAGGCCATGGGATGCTGTGTAGCCAGGGATGATCAAGTTGACCGTGGCTCCGGTATCCAAAACTGCAAAACAGGATTCACACCAACTCAAATTTGGCCAATGTTGTCTAACCCCATCCACCGTCCTATTGCCTCCTCATTCACATGGGGAGTCTCTCCCCAGTGCCATTTTAATTTTGGACTGGGGCCCCATCTGATCGTCTGTTAGCCTGGGGGTTGCTGCTTTCTGAGGGGCCTGAGCTCCCTTCTCTGGTCCCCTGGCCCCATTTAAATAGGCTTTGTGGGCTCCAGTCTTTTCTGGGCAGTCACATATGAGGTGATTGGTAGACCCACAGTTGAAGCACTGCCTCTAGTGGTCTTCATATTGATCCATGGCCTTGGCCATACAGATGTTCAGACCACTCAGCTCCCCATCGGCAGCCTCTTCTCCTGTTTCAGTGCTGGCATCATCTTCTGACAAGGTGGGTGTGGGGGCTACTGCTGCGAGATGCCCGTGTGCATACAGTTGACAATCTCCCCGATCTCGGTCACTATTCTGGTGATAGCCGGGGTTGAGTTGGTGAGTTGGCAAGTCGTCTGTTCCTCCTGACTGATCTCTTTCCACTTAACTATCTCTAAGAACTCTTCATACTTGTAATCACCCAGGCTGTCCTGTAGGTAGGACAGTGCATTCTGGAGCTCTATCTTAAGGCCACTGTACAACCAATCTTTGGCCATACGGTTGTAATCCTCCTCAGTGACTTTGTCAGGATGGCCCTCCTGTATCACCACTAGCTGGTCAGTCAGATGGGCAGAGAACATGGACACAGATTCCCGTGCCCCTTGTCGCATCACATAAAGGTCCCTAAGGAGGGAATCATAATTGCCAGCAGCCTTGAATTTGATGTCTAAGCACTTGGGCATAGTGTCCACAGTCTGGTGAGTCCACAATTTGGCCATCCCCTTTATTTTCATCACAGCCCCAAGAATCTGGGTCCGGATGACAGGGTCATTGAAGCCTGCATCACAGTATGCATGGACCAATTCTCTCCAGATCAGATACTCCCTGATCTCACAACCCTCTGCAAGAGCCTCCAGTTGGACAGGTCCCATCCTGTGCCTGCTCCTACTATGTGCCCTATGGCACCCCACCGTTGCCCGGATCATCAGCTGGCCCCAGACACAGATGATTGACCTGAGTCACTGTCATCTCCACTCTGATCTGGTGAGGGGGATGGGCTCCAAGGCTGTTGGTGTCTCTGGTGCCTGGACTGCCTGACCCCCTGGTACCTCACAGGGATGGTCATCTGCTCTATCATCTCCTGGAGCATCTGGGGCCACCTGTGTGGTGGCTCAGCCTCGCTTACCCCCAGATGAGGGTTTCTTCCTTGCTGCCAGTCTGCCTCCCCAGACCACAGCCTCATGGTCCAGCTCATCCAACCACAGAGCAGCCATGTCAAGGGCATTGGCCCCCACCAGCTCATCCTCATCACCTGACTCAGGGGTGCAAACAGCTTGCAGGGGTGTGGCCCACACCCCTGAGGACCTTCAGACAGAGTAGGCTGCCACCTCTGCATCTGTGGCCCTTGCTCTGGTGGCCTAGCATCACCGTTCAGCTTGTTGATGAGCCTCGTTTAATGCCCATGTGGCCAATTGATGAGCAGCCATCATGGGGATCTGGACAGCATTCAGGGAGATGGTGTGGCCAATCCAGCATTGGTATCCAACAGACAGTCATCCAGCAAGCTGGGCAGCATCACCTGGCTCCAGTCCTTCTCCCCTGATTCTCTGTCCAAAGAACAAGATCATCGTCTGGTTGTCCAGGAAGACAACTTCATAAATCTCAGGCACCTCCACCCTCAGGAGGTCACCCAACACCTCTGCATTCCAAAGGTGCCTGACCAGTGCATGAAACTCACCTTCAGCCATCATCTCCAATACTATCAAGTGGAGGGTGTAATAGTCTTTCTCCATGGGGAGCCCAAAGGGTGGGACCTCCCATTGTGTGGGGTG
This sequence comes from Haplosyllis anthogorgicola, assembly GCA_038406195.1. Taxonomy (NCBI): domain Eukaryota; kingdom Metazoa; phylum Annelida; class Polychaeta; order Phyllodocida; family Syllidae; genus Haplosyllis; species Haplosyllis anthogorgicola. The sequence goes on along the minus strand of JBCAUI010517701.1, from coordinate 2,559 downwards.
CACTGGTACATGGCCAGCCCCATCTGGTGCTGCTCCTTGGGCCACAGGGAGCTCCCATCCAGAAGCTGCCACCTTCATTGGCCCAGTTGACTTATCCTCAGTTGATTGTAGATTATCATCTGCCCCTCCAGTGGTCTCCTCACTGGCAGGGGGATGGAAATCCAAAGGACAATCCACTGGTGTGCTGTCAGGGTTCATCTTGTCAATGATGCTGCCAATTATCCTCATTGGGTTTTGAAGGCACAAAGGCCCAGAAATAAAAATTTACAAACGAATGTCATGAAACACTGTTAACCACTTGGGTGAGGCAACCCCTGACATAGCCACCTATGGGAGCTGGTCACTTGCCATAATTCAAACACCCCTAGGGTGCCGGGTCCCAACCCCTTTCAGCATTGCAGCACTTACGGCGCAATTTGTGGGATGCATTGCCCTTATGCCTGCTATGCCACGACCATCTACAGATGGCCACTGCTGAGGCAGGTGTGACACTTACCCAAATCTTGTTCAATGTTGAAACCGGCACCCACCCAGGGATGCCAAGTTATGTGACAGGAGTCACCCACAATGGTGTGAGCTCTCCACTTCTACTAAGGATGGAAAGATTATCTCCCCGTGTCTCTGGATGCTGGCCATCTCAAAACACTGGTGATCTGGCCATAGTGCACTTACTTTGGGGCTTTATCAAGCCCCCCAGCATGGCACGTAATGCAACTCAAGGTTTAACTAAATCAAGAGCTCAGGCCAATGGGTACTCAGCTGGTCAGCTTAGCTACAGAACAACAACACTTGCAGATGCAGTTTGAAATGTATCGCTGAGATGGACATCTAGGAGCCAGTGTACAAGTCAACCCATTGGACACCAGGATGAGTGTGTCCCCCTCTCAAGGTGAACATGTTGTTAAATACCCCCAAGAGGCAGTTGCTTATGATATCATGGCTGTGATGTCACAGGCAAAGCATTTGAACATGACATAACATTTGATCGAACACCTCAGCAATGATGTCACCACTGTGACGCATGCGCAAGGACAGGGTCCCCATGGTAACATAGGAGTCCATGCTAGATGGCCATGTTACAGGGTAGTGGGCGCATTGAGGCACCCATCTCACAGCAGGCAGCTGGGTTCTGGAAAGGGAAAAAGTCCATCTCCTTCACTGGGGGCTGACCACATGCTCGACAGGCAGGTAGGTAGACTAGCAGACTGTGACATATATACTCATATGAAAATAGTTAAATAAGTTTCATCAAGTCAACTAAAATCGGCAATCAATCAAATCATCAAGGTAATGAAGGTTTTTCCAAATTAAAGTTCCCTTAACTAATTCACCAAATTTACCTAATTCACCTAATTTGACAAATTCTTGAGACAGTTTAATTGCTACAAGGCATGTCTGCCCATTGTTCTACAATTGCAATTAGGATATAGACCAATAATGGTATTGCCCTTGTATCAGTAAGTCCACTGATTATGGTTAAGTATACTGATATCAATATACCATACCTACCAAAATTGGTATCACTGCCACACTGTAAATGGTACACACACCAAAAATGGTATTGGAGTGGATCTTACCTTATTAGGTGAATTAGGTAAATTAGGTGAATTAGCTGGACATCAAATTTGGAAAAAACCTCCATTGTTGTATAAATTTAACTCCAATGGAATCGGAAGCTCAGAGGGCCAGTAGTTAAACGAATTTTCCTTTTTGCACTGTAACTACAATCACAGGGGTTTATTCAAGCGTGGCACAGTAAATGCACATTAAACAAGAATGCCTTCCAATCAAAGGCCGAACCACCCACTTCACAAATAGTGATTAACCCTTTACTTCACATATTGTAATAACCCATAATCCTCATAATCTGTACATAACCAAAAAACTTGTAATTCTCATAATCTGCTCAAAACGTACAAACCCATAAAATGCATCATCTTCTTGAACTATAAGAAATTGTAATCTCACCCCACTGAGTGGGTATGTCCAATTGGGTCATAGGAAGCAATAAAAAGTCATTAATAGTAAGTATGACCTGTCCATGTATCTCGTATCTGGCAACTGACCACACATTTTGTTCTAACATAAGCTTCCCATATGATTGGTTTGCTGTATGTCAGTATTATTGAGTGTTTGGAAGAATTCTGGCTTGATCTAAGGAGGAACAGGATTGACTATACTTTAAAGTGTTTTCAGACAAGAAGGGCATGTATAATTAGTGTAAAGTTATGATCACAATTAATGAACAAAACTGTTATCCATTTGAATGCAAAAATATGGAATATGGGAGAATTTGGCAATTTAGAGACGCTTTTAGGCAGCTGTCATGAATTTGTTTCAACATTTCAGAGATCAAATTCACCTGAATTTTAACTTAATATGTGAATAATTAATTGGACAATTATACTACTTGAATTTGACAATATGGCAGATTCAATCATTGTTGCTGATTCATGTGAAGAATCTTCTTGTGAACTAGAATTAGATTGGAATTATTCCACCCAAAGTGATAGTAATAGTGATGATAGTCAAAGTGGTATTCGAAATGAAATTGATAAT
>JBCAUI010517700.1:0-24879 GCA_038406195.1 Haplosyllis anthogorgicola | reverse complement strand
CAATCAACTTAAGGCGACACTTCACATAGGCCAGCATTTCCCGGACCGAAACTTTTTCTTACAATTTCTTGATCTGGGGGTGTTGTTAATACTTTCTAGAACGTGATGAGAGGATATCACTGCTTGTTACCACATTTCTTGCCATTGTTGTGTTCGTATTGGTCGTATTGGAAATGGTTCCAGAGGAAAGCGATTCAGTTCCTCTCTTCTGTGAGTTTCAGTTTCATGCTCAATCAATTTTAATTTCTGTAATGCTTTTACTAAATTTTAATGACGCAATATTTTGCCGGTCTGATTGCGACATCCCGAACTGTAACACCGATCCGGAGATTCTGATAAGCAAAGGAGCCAACCAAACTATCCAAAATTGCAATTTGATTCTGATTGTTGAAGGATGAAAAATTATCGCAACCGGTAAAAATGAATAAATAAATGTGAATATATAATTATGCGGTTACAGGATTAATGGAGAAGTTACTGCGTAGAAATGATACTAGCACAACAATTTTGATATTCTTCACATGACAAGGGTATTAACATTCATTGGCTTGTACTTTATGTATTTCAGCTAAATTTCTACTTGGTGTGATGCTGTTGAATATGACTCAAATCGTACAAGCAGCACTGGCGAACAAACTGCACAATACAGCTCATGTCAGCCTAAGACCTCCCAGGTTCGTTACCAAATGTGTAATTACAGATATATATACTTAACCTGGCTTTCAATTTGGATTTCCCGAATTGAGATAAACTTCAAAATGATTCCTTTATTCATTGAAATAAAGAGCCGAATTTTGTAGTACTAATGATCAATTTCAAAAGAGAAACTTGCTTTAATGATAGCTAACATTCATATACCTTTTCTGGATTGTTTGGTATGACGGAACAGCAAGAATCGTCTTACTAAAACAATTGAATTTTACGTTGCTTGCTTTTACATAGATAGCACACCGTGAATTTATTTTGATAGAATTTCCTTCGCTGAGCACGATATGATATTTTTGACTTTTAGATGTTTGATCAAACTCCAACTGACGTGTTGTGGCGTTACAGCAAAAGATCTAAGACGAGCATCAGCTGCAAACCTGGCGCCCCCTACCTACCACGACAGCCCCCTGGAAACACCTACTCACATTGTTACCAGGAGCGACCCACAGATGTCACCACCAAAGGAACCTGTATGGCAAAGAAGAGTTAAGGATGTTAGGGACAGGGACAGGTCCTATCACATGAGTGGCGGAAGAGAACTGGTCGATATTGACATCACTGGGTACCGAACAAGTCGAGATGTCATAAGAAATAATGGCGTCAGCGAAACTGTTTTGACAACAGATGGCGCTCATGAGGATGCGGAACTGAATGAACATGATAGCTTTATCCCAGCGAGACACATGCACCAAAGGAGGCCAAGGAAGAAAAATAGCTTCAAGAAACATGACAGTGTGGCCTCCATGAATGTGAATTTGCCAACAGCGATTGAGGAATGGAGGCTTATCTTTCTTGCTGTTGATAAAATTTGTTTCATAGTCACCACTGTCCTGTTAAGCCTCGGATTTTGGTTGATGGTTACTACAAAGGGAGAGAGTGACAATGGACCAAGAGTTCTGGCTGATTAAACTTTATCACTATTAACACAATTTATAACATTTTGGGAATTTGTATGTGATCTCGATAATTGATACTCATATTGCGTTGAGCACACACTAACATTAGAAGATCTTTTTTTCTTTAAACAAAGATATTTTTCATGATTTAATTAAAATGTTGATGCATGAAATTAGTATAAAGGGTAAATCTTGCAAGAATTTATCATCTCCTGAAGTTCCTATCAATTTGGAAACGTACAGAGCAAAAGAGAGAACAAAATAATTCTATGCTATGCTTATGAATTTCTATTGTTCAAAAACTGATAGGAATTTCAGGAGCTGACGCAGAGGATCAAGTTAATCTGACGAAATATCTCAAATTTAGTCCAGTGAAGTAACTTCTTTCAAAACCAGGATTTTTTATGTGGAGACAATAAGAATTAGATCTAAACTTTTTTTAATAACGAAAGCTGCTGGATAGTAGAGACGACAATACACTCTGGTTCCGTTGGATTTCATGCTGGGTTATTCAAACTCTATTGAAATCAAATTAATAGAAATTTTATGATCTGATGCAATTGAAGATATGCTAATAATGATCAAAAATACAAAAATATTGACAGAGTTTACCATGTGGCATTTCCGTCAAGGAAGATAGATTAAACGAAAACAAAACTTTACTCCAGAAATGACAATATTGGAAGTATTCACATATCGCTTTTTGAAATTTGTATTTGATGTTTGTACATGTATAATATTAGATGCGATGTTTGTTAATTGTTTTAGAAATATATTATCAACTAAATATCTTTATAACTTGTGTCTAATCTGCTTCTGCATAATAAAATCTCAATCGGTGAAACATATCCCAATGTAAATTAGTAATTCGTGTCAATTGCAAACTAAAACAGTGATTAAAAGTAGTTAGGCTAGATTTTTTCAATAAAAGATTTAAAACCACAAATTATACTGTCTTATCTGTCCTCTGCAAATGATATTTAAGGCTGACATGCGTATAATGTTGGATTTCTCCAAGTGATTTAAATATATTTCACTAACAGAAGACGCATAACTTCTAATTTCATCATGTCATTTTTTTTCTTTTCAAAATAAATGTGGACTTGCTGGAGACCTTTCTTTGCTCTTCAAAGAGGTTGTCCACGAAAACTAACAGTTTTACTTTCTACATGTGCACATTTCCCATAAAATGCAAAACTTTGCAAAGAAATCAATTCATCTTAGCCAAAGGCCTGAGTGGGCAAAAATATAAGATTCCTAAATTTATGAGAGTGGTGAAGAGGGCCTAAGTGTAAGTTTTACATCATTCAAGGTTTTTCCAAATTGGAAAAACCTTGAATTCCATATTAGCCTAATATCGAATATTAAAACAGTAAAACCAATTTGGAAAAGCCTCGATTAAAAATCTAGGGACGAAACTTGTATTACCACTCATTGGCGGATCTAGGGGGCGCGGGGGGCGCCCCCCCCCCCCTACGGGCCAAAATTTCTTCATTTTCATGCAGTTTTTGAGGTTTTTAGCACTAAAATCGGGTAAAACTTGGGGCATCCCAAGGTTGGCGCCCCCCCTACGAGAAATCCTGGATCCGCCACCGCCACTTCTGCCGAAATTCTCAACAGTTCAATACAAATAGTGCCATCCATTTAAAATAAGTTAGTGATAACATGCTGAACTAAAAGATTAACTGTATCGCTATCCGTGCATTAACTGGTGGACCATGAATTTAATGTAAAATTTATATTGCCGTTGAAATACGATTACTGGTTGTATACATATAATATACTTCGCTGCAAAATTTGTTAAAAAGTTGTATTGAAAGAAGTGACCAAAATTCCGCAATAGACTATCAAAGCTAAATTTTAATTAGTTTCAATACATGTATATTGTATATTGTGGACACCTAGGTAAGATTGTCGTTTCATGCATGTACCTAAGGTGCTAACGTCGGATCCAGGATTTCTTGAGGGAGGGGCGCCAATGGTATATACATAAAGGATCGTGTCTTCTTGAAACTTAAAGTTTAGTGTACAGAACGCAGCGATGGATGTCTGAAATCCTGATGGTGAGATAGATTGCCATTATTTTATAAAATTATTTTCGCCACTTTAATGTATCGCTATTTGATTGCTACAAATAACACTTTTATATTGAAGAATAATGACAATTTCATTACTAATACTGGTCTTTTGTAAAATTGGGTTGATGGGTTAATGGGTGGGTAGGGTAGGGTATGAAGGTATAGGTGTGTGTTGCTTTAAGTGGACAAAAAAAAAATCAGCGTATCAATTCAGTAGATATGCAGCCAGTGGGCTGTTTCGTTAACTTCAAAATCCGCGGGAAACTTTGTGCTGCCACCTTTTGTTTATGCAATACAGACTGCTATGCCATCTGCAGGATAATGAATATCATGAAAATAAAAAGTGGTCTACAACTTGTTTTTTTTAACTACTTGTCTTTTTCAATTCATATATAATTTAATACAAAGTGATCGTATATGCTAGACGACCGCTTGCATGTTTAATCTAGTCTCCAAAGTCCTCAAATCCTAAGTAATGCATGAAAACATGACATTATCGCTCAACCGGAAGAAGATTTTGGACATGCGCAGTTTCCGTAGCAACAGATGTACACTACCTGCAGACAGCACAGAGATCAAGTTTGTTCAGATTTTCAGCAAATAGGTGTGCACAACAGCTTATCTTTGGATATTTTATGTTATAGCTTAAATTTAAATGGTGTCAGATCATAAGAGTTGTGTTGTCATTTAAATATTTCTTGAAAATTGGCGAGAAATTTGATTTAAAATGTGGTAGACCTTTTCTTTTTCTGTAGTTTTTCTTTAAGTTTTTAAGAAACACTGATCTGTACGAAAACAGCTTCTAATCTATTGAACAATTGTAGATCTAGTGTCACTTAAATCATCATGGGTCAGACACTAGACAAAGCCTGCAAATGGACGTCTGCGAAAGAAGGGATGAGGGGTAAACTGGAGTACACCCCAGCCAACGAAAATATCCTCAATAAAATTATACAGTTTACAGAAGATCTACCAACAAGGTACAAAAACTAAATGTTGCAAAAGTAATATTTCGTATGATAGACTGCTGAGTCTTAATTTCAGTCTGGTCTCAAGTTCTAAATAGAAAGTAAATAAAAAGTACAACAAAATGAAACAAGGTTGAATGATAGCTGTTCAATTTTCAATGTTATTTTTAAAAGTATGGCTTTACAGCACAAACGTTTACTTGCAGATGCAAAGCAGAGTCAGAGATTCTGTTCAAACAGCCACTAGAATGGGAAACTCAGTTAACGCCGGATGAGGTTGGGGGAGATTCAAATCAAATGTAGGTTTCATTTTTGTGAGAACATGAACTATTTCAAATTGTTCAAATGTATATTTTACCAATATAAACCGTCTTAATTGACTAATTTTGCAGGGAACTGAGGAAAAAGGATGGCAAATATGAAATAAGCGTTTCTTCGTTTGAGTATCTAGCTAAAGTTTTGGCGACAGCAGGTTCAGATAGAAAGATGGCTGAAACAAGATCCTGCCTTGAAAGTAGGTTATTTTTTCCTCACAAATACTACATAATAAATGTACGCTCATTATTTCCGCCTTTTGCACATTTTTTGAAAAATATCTACAGTTTTTCCTCTCTTCCTTTTTCAGGCAATCGTGATCCCATCACAAAGATGCTCGGTGACAGATTTGCAACGGTGGATTCAGCCGATTCCTCCACGTACCGTTACATCAAAGAGATCGTTGGTACAAAAGAGGATCAAGAAGAATATGGTATGTACAGTATGACATAGGCACATACTTAAATGTATGTACGTGCCACTAAAAGAAAAAATAATAGCACAGCTGACAAGGAACATCATTCTCATTCTCAATTTGCAAATATAATAAAATAAGTAGTAGGAGTTGGACTATTGAGGTGGTTTTTGACGGCACCAATTAACCATAACTTAATCCTATATCTTGATCATACAGTAGGTAGTAGTGTTCCACTTTCATTGCAGATGAGAAAATGGCAGTTTTAAATCTACTGTTGATGATGCAAGACCTGGACAAACAGTTAATGCAGGAAACACTTAGCAGTGTCTCTTCGTAAGTCATTTCAAAAGATGTAGTGTGAAGGAAATGAACGCTTATATACCGTGGAAAGCATCTTCGAGTGAAAAACTGATTACGGTCACATAACTTATTAATTTCCGTTGTAGTGAAGTGCGTATTACACCAAAGATGGTGGATCATCAGGTGGAGGTTATCAAACGATATTCAGGCCGAAGTGAGGAGAAACATGTTGTACAATCCATTAACTATGTACCTAGTAAGTTTGCAACTTTGCTACATTCATTTATATCAAAAAGGACGTATTAGATCAACCTGTTTCAAATTTAAAAAAAATAGAAAAGTCGTTACCTCGAACGTAACGTCATGTGTCTGTTGAATGACGTCACAATATTACCATAGAAAACAATGTCATGGCAATGGGATGGAAAGTGGGATGAGCCTCGTTTCCAGATGGTCACTTTTTTAGGCGGACGACCACATACTCTGTCTTTCGACAGACAAAACACGTACATGTATCTATTTCTTAAAATGAAAGGTTGAATTCTGTAGTTGATATTAACCGATACTGGAGGTAATAATATGTAACCCTTGTTACAGATTTAAATTGTTAAAAATAAATTTCTTGATATTTTTCCAGCTTTTGAACAGCAGTTCCAGAATGGCTGTCGAGCTCACCCTCGTAGACAAATGCATGGCGACATTTGCTATATTGTTGTCAAACCTCATGATGGAGATAGACTGTACATCACAGCGAGCACATATGGCTGTTATATAAATCACGTAAATATTAAAATCGGTTTGAATTTTAACAATTAGCTGTAGCTATTTCATTCTTCAGAATCCGAACACGTAATGTGTGTGTATAGAATTTAACACCATTTCATTGCATGCACTTTTGTGTCTAGGAAAGAAGCATTTAACCGTCATGGAAAAGAAAAAAATACGAATAACTCATTTTTATGAGATTACTCAATAGATGGAGAGATGAATGATCGTATCAGCCATGAGGTTTTCTGTTTTTAGTTCACAGACAGTGGTGTCGAGCGTGGAGAACTTGATTACGACAAAGAAGGTGAATTTTACAACGATTTGATTGCTTTGCTGAGAGACAAAAGCCCTAAATTCAACGAGCTAATTGACAAGCAGGTAATGCTTTCAACTCAATGTTCATGAACTAAGAGACTGTGAAGTTATTGCGTCGAAATGTGAAAAATATTCAAAAAATTAATGGTCGATAAAAATACTTAAGAAAAGAAGACCTTACCTTTAAACTGCTATCCAGTAATGTGACTATGTAACTCTTGATTGTTACTGTAACAACGTAAACGTATAAATTAATGGTAAATTATTCATGACTTTGTCTCAATTTATCTGTAACTGAAATCAATGAAATTCTGAAAATCACAACCGAAAAGTTACAGTAACACAATTCATGAATAATCAATACGTTTGTTGTGATTGTTCCCTTAGCAACGTATGGAATATGTTTCGCGTAAGTGAAGTTGTTTCAGACAAATTTTTAGGTAATTAAAAGTTTCACATCAACAGTTCTGCTGTGATCCTTTCAAATTTACTTATGAAGTGTTAATTATCTTTATACTGAAGGAATTTTTCCGTTTACGAGAAGAAGAGAAGGACACCTATGTAGAGTCGAACCAGCAAGAAACGGGAGCTGCGGATGATGGTATGTAAATGCAAAATTAAAATAGGAAAGTAAATAATAAAATGCAAGTGCACTGGTGCATTTATGAAATATGGCGATTCTGGTGTCATACCATCCATTTCTCTTACAGGGTCAGTGAAAGGAATTCAACCCAAGTATTCACCGAATTTATATATTTACCGTATTGTTCCTGAATAAAGCACTGTCTTTAATTAAAGCGCGCCCACGTTTTTGCCAGCAAAAAATAAAAAATGAATTTCCCGTTCAATATTTATGCATAAAAATTTGATTAAGCACAAGTGATTATTTGATCTTGCAATTATATTTTCCCAAATGTAAATGTTTTTCTTTTGAATTATTGTTTGAAATTGTAAAAGTTGACCTGGTTTGGTATTCCAATCATCAAACTTAACATTTGTCATCAATGAACTGTGTCCGCTAAAATTGGTGTTGTAATAATTCTAAATAAAGTGCCCTCATAAAAATTGGTCTAAGTGCCTGTCGCTTTATTCAGGAACAATACGGTATTTAAAAATAAATAACTGAAATGAGGTCCATTGTATGGGTCCAGTGGTATCCTCTGTTTAAGTGCATCTGTCGTACACATGCTTACTGAATGTTGCATTATTCTTTAGAATATAAACCAGAAGACAAGTCAAAAGAGAGAAAAGACGACGACAAACAAAAAGAACGGAAGAAAAAGGAAAGTGAAAAGAAGAAGAAATTAGAGCCATCACTCAAGTGGAAAAACCTGGGAATGGAGGAAGAAAAGGACAAGTATATATTTTTTACACTTTGTAAACACCCATCTTTTATAAGTAGGTAAAAGAATATTGACATATTGCTAAAGATATATCTATAGATATATTTCTAAATTTTATTAAAACAGGGAAGGAACGGAATTAGCCCGAAGGAAATCCCCGGTCAAGAGAAATAAAGATACAAGGTGAGTAACTGTTTTAGCCCCTTTGGAAAAAAGATGCAATGTTTTCAGAATTTCCCTTTTAGCGAAACTGTGCAGTTGTACTAATTACTGACTGTAAGTCAGTTATGTAATGCCAATTTGAATCTGCATACCTTGTGTGACTGCATTGGCTTTGCAGAACAGCATGGCTTCCTCATAAGTGTATGCTCCCAATCAGCGTATTAGACGTCCTAATCATTTAATATGAAATATTTGAACTTTATTTTTTTAGATACAAAGCTCGTGCATCGGCTGTCGACCCTGATGATTCGTTCGAAGAGAGTTCTTCGGAATCTGAAGAAGAAGAAGAAACACCAGATCGTCGCAACGAGGCCAACTCCGACTTGCCATCAGAATACTGGCAGATACAGAAACTGGTCAAATATCTTAAGGTGGGCAAAAATATCTCCACAAAATTGACAAAATGTAATTTAGAAGGCAAGATATTGTGCATTCATGGCACCCAATAAAGTAACGAAACTTGTTCTATACACTTTCAGGGAGGAAATCAAACTGCCACCATTATTGCGCTGTGTGCGATGAGAGATTTTAACCTTGCGCAAGAAACATGTCAGCTGGCGATACGTGATGTGGGTGGTCTGGAAGTTCTTATAAACCTTCTGGACACTGAGGAGATTAAATGCAAAGTAAGAAACCTTGATTATTATGTAATTGGCTTTGCATAGATTGCTGTTTCAACTGTACTTCACAACACATTAATTAAATGAAACCAAAGATGATGCCCTGAAAGTGTCACTTTCTGGGAACTAAAATGAATAAAGAATGACGGGAAAGCAAATAAGACGGATATTTAAATATTATATTCGTGTGACATCGATGACTTGCAGATTGGAGCTCTAAAAATTCTCAAAGAGATCTCGAGCAACACGCAGATTCGCAGAGCTATTGCAGATCTGGGAGGTTTACAGACAATGGTCAAGATTCTCCACGACCCAAACAATGAGCCGGGCAACAAAGCTATGAACACAACCGTCACAATGGCCAACCAGCCAAAGAAGGTGCTTATTAAATTTGAAACATTTCAAAAACAAATAAAAACATGTCTATTTTCTGGTTTCCTGGCGAAAAGAGCGCTTCAGGAGTAGTGCACTTGTCCCCAGGTCGAATCAATACATCTGATGCGGGGAACAGGTGCACATATAACTGCTATATAACATGTGCATGCTTCTAATTTGCCCCGATTTGTTTTTCAGGAATTGAAATGTCTGGCAGCAGAGACCATTGCAAACGTTGCAAAGTTTCGTCGTGCTCGTCGAACTGTAAGACAACATGGTGGAATAAAGAAACTAGTCGGACTGCTGGACTGTGCTCCGATCGGCTCTGTCATGTCAAAAGAGGCTGAATTGGATGTGGAAGTTGCAAGATGCGGAGCTCTTGCACTATGGAGTTGCTCAAAATCAACCAAAAATAAACAGGTAATTTAAGTAACCGCCGAATGCGTTACAAATATTTTCTCACCCAGATTACAGTGGAACTTGTCTTGAGCAACATTGAAGTTTTCACTCCAAAAAGTGTCGTAAAAGTCAAGGTGTCGCCCAAGACAGGGTCATTTAAACTTGTTTCAACAACTTTGAATGCAGTGAAAAGTGTCATAAAAAGACCTGATCAAAGAAAATGGGTATTGCTTTGACGGTATCTGCTTATTTTAAAGTAATATATATTAATTCCTTTTCCCCGCAGGCAATGAGATCAGCGGGTGCCATACCACTTTTAGCTAAACTGCTGAAATCTCCACATGAGAACATGCTGATACCTGTCGTGGGTACCTTGCAAGAATGTGCATCTGAGGTAAGATAAACCAAGTTGTATTTTGTGACTCAAAAAGTAGAAAGATAGTCGGCTCTCATGGAATAAATGCTCTCACACAGACGAGTAATAATTTTGACTGAAGCACATTTACCTAAAACCGTTAAACGTTTCTGTTGACCGTTAAATGTCATTTATTTTATTTTAGCCAAGCTATCGATTAGCCATCAGAACTGAAGGAATGATTGAAGATTTGGTTAAAAATCTCAAGTCAGAAAATGCTGAACTGCAAATGCACTGTGCCTCGGCCATCTTTAAAGTAAGATACATTCTTCATTACACTCTTAATTTACGCAATTTTGAGTCCTGGATAGTTATCGACGACTGTAATGAGGTATGCTTTGTAAAGTATTGCTTCAAATCACGGTAGCCATGCTATAACAACAAGGACCAGAGAGATGGGGACGTGAATACACTGACATCGTAATCGTATGCTACAATCTAATGTTTTACTTGCAGTGTGCAGAAGAGAAAGAAACTCGTGACCTTGTCCGACAGTATGGTGGCTTAGATCCTCTTGCAGCACTACTTGGGAAAAACGACAACAAAGAATTATTAGCAGCAGCAACTGGGGCCATCTGGAAGTGTTCTATCAGTCCTGAGAATGTCTTGCGCTTCCAAGAATTAAAAACCATTGAATCGCTAGTATCGTTACTCAATGACCAACCGGAAGAGGTGAGTAACTGTCGTCATTCGTATTCCTTATTGCAATCAATTGTTGATCGGAAGCGGGGTTGACACATGACCATAAACTGTACCATTAGCATCACCGGCTTGTATATACATACATCGGCGTCTCTGTCATTATTGACACACGTTATTTCATCTTTTGCAGGTACTAGTCAATGTTGTTGGAGCTCTTGCAGAACTGGCTAAAGACCCTCCAAATAGAATGACAATAAGAAAAGCTGGAGGCATTCCTCCACTAGTAAATTTGCTTACGGGCACAAATCAAGCGCTACTTGTCAACGTCACCAAGGCTGTCGGAATGTGTGCAGAGGAGCCCGAGAACATGGCGTAAGTTGATTTTTTGACGAAAACAGTTAAAGATTATTGATGTGCAGCTAACCCATACCTACATCGTGCATAATGCATAATCACAATGTTGATATTTTCAGGGTAATAGACAAGTTAGATGGTGTACGGTTATTATGGTCATTACTAAAGAACCCCAACACACAAGTACAAGCTAGCGCAGCATGGGCTATTTGTCCCTGTATAGAAAATGCTAAGGTAAGCTTAAATATGAATGTGATAGAGCAACACCGTTGCAGCATTAGCCAGACAAGTATAAATCATTAGTTGTGGTGCATAGTACATTTAATAGTGTAGAAAAAAGGTTAATTGATAACTTTGATCTGTTTTACTTTATTACAGGATGCTGGGGAGATGGTACGCAGCTTTGTAGGTGGTCTGGAACTTATTGTTAGCTTATTAAAATCAGACGATAAGGAGGTTTTAGCAAGTGTGTGTGCAGCCATAGCAAATATTGCCAATGACGAAGAGAATTTAGCTGTTATTACTGATCACGGTGTCGTACCTATGTTGGCAGGTCTAACGAATACGGTAAGAGATTTCGCCAATCGGACTGAGCAGTTCATTGCCAGGACATCTACATTGTAATGCACACTAACTGTTACAAACAGATATTGTTATGGAAACTAGTTTCACCCTGGTTCTAGAAGCAGCTAATTCAACAGACACACGACCAATTCTGTGCCTGTTCTTACATGTTGTGTCTTATTCTTTACAGCAAGATGATAAATTAAGAAGACATTTAGCCGAAGCTATTGCACGCTGCTGCAGTTGGGGAAAGAACAGGACGACCTTCGGAAAAGAAAACGCTGTTGCACCTCTAGTCAAATATCTCAAATCTAGTGATCAGGTTGTGCATCGGTCGACGGCAAGAGCGTTATTCCAATTGTCCAAAGATCCAGACAACTGTATTACAATGCACGAAGCAGGTGTTGTGAAGGTAAGATTTATTTCCACTCTTTGCTGGGACACAAAGGGTAAAATGTGTGTACATTCTTCAATGATGTGTTGTATTTAATCATGTTCACGTCACAGAAAAATAATTCATACATGCCTAAAATACCTGAAAGGTAAACAAATATTAAGTCATGCATATATGAAATATTTTGAAAGGTAAACAACTAAGTGTTTTTTTGCAGTAAAAGTAAACTAAAACCACATCTAGGTTTCGAGTGCTGGATAAAAATTTGAAGTACAGTAGAACTCCTTTTGAAATGGCACCTTAAATTTTCATTCCAACTGCCTGTATAACTCGAGTGCCAGCTCAAGTGGATGTTAAAACACCATAGAAAAAATCAAAATTGACTTAAAGGTAAATTGCTCGTAAAGCTGGAGTGCCCTTTCAAGTGGATGTCCGTTCAAAAGGAGTCTTACTGAATACGCATTTCAAAGAAAACTTACGTTTTCAGCCTTTGATGGAGATGGTCGGTTCCCCAGATGACGTCTTGCAAGAAGCCGCGGCAGGATGCATCGCCAACATTCGTCGATTAGCACTAGCCAATGAGAAGGCACGCAACAAATAAAGTAACAGATCAGCTCAAAACAAAACTTTTGGTTTTAACAGTTCAAATTATTGAAAACCAAAGACTGTGATATTCATGACAACCGTCTCGTTACCGAAATTTACTGCATACCCCATGCACTGGAAATATTGTTATGAACCTTGCTTTAAAGTGTTAGATTAAGTTACCATTTATGGATGGCAGCCATATTTATTGGAATATCAGTTCTGTTAGTTGGATATCTATGAATTATACTTTATGTTATGAAATAAAAACTAAAACATGCAAAAACATCTTGTTTTGTCTCATTGCCGGTTCCAAGGTTAACGAAAACTGTACCGATATTTCTAATTCAACGTTTAGGGTTATGGCAAATGTGTTAAAATGTATTAATATGGTCAATGAACTATTGCAATGTTAAACTTTAAGGCAGTCTGAAACTTTAATCCAGCAGAGAACCCACCTAACCTTCACCTTCAGATTGTTTACCAGGGTCTTATGCAGTCAGTTTCTTGTGGAGTAAGAAATCAAGACGTTTTATAAAAGCAACAGCATTTGGAACTCGCCTCGTTTGTGGGAAGTTTCAATATTCTTAGCCAAACTGATTCATGCAAACATTTTAAAAATCTGCAACTTCGCTTACATATTGATGCATCTCCTACATGTGCATGTCTTGGTGAAGGCAGGACACAACAGTGTAAAAATACTCTGTATCCCATGTCTATTTTGAAATGAAGCAACATGACAGCTTGTCCAAGTAAAGATTGTGTTTTATTTCTCATAAAGGAAACGAGTTACAACAGATATCATATCCAGCGCGTTTATAAACATGTAACAACAGTTTATGATCGTTTAACATTCGGGATGAGAAAGGAAAATAGAATATACAATAGAAAAACAAAACACAAACTTTATTCTACCGATAAACTGCGTGTGATCTTGTCTCTCTCGATTCTTCGGAAATGAGTTTGAACCAGTTTCAAGAGATGGCACCATTTGTTAATTTATTCATGCAAGCCCGTTTCAACAAACCATGTGCCTTTCACACGTGTCGCAACATATCATGGCAACCACCACGGAAGCCACCTGTACCAAGTAAATACATGATTTAGACCTGTACTTTAACTTTTCATTCCAAATACTTAGCTGCATATCTGTATTATCACAGTTTAAAGTGTTCTTTGGCATCATCCCACTGACCTTGGAAATTTTAACTACATGTAATACTGCTATCAGTAAAACCGTTCTTTCGAGGCATCTCTTGAAACTGGCACAATTTCTCTTTACATGTACAGTAACAGAATATGAAATAGTTTCCCAAGTATACTTTTATAGTATCTATCTAACGTTTCCATCTGAGTATAGACCATTAGTTTTGTCAACAATAAGAAATTTTAGTTATAAAGATATAGATTTTACTCTAAAGCCATAGTACATACAAAAATATCTATAAACACCAGATCTATGTTTCTTATTTGGGCTATTCCACATGATTTCCAAAATTTTCCTCGCAATTTTTATAATATTACGATGATGGACATGTTTATATATTCATACTGCCAACATCACTCTCGAGCATACACATTGTGACAAAGGCTCTGCAAGACAGATCTATGTAGAATAGCGCCGATTGTATATGGAGATAATATCTTAGACATAGCAAAAGCAACTTTTGAATTACATGTAACACGTATCATCATTTCGTGCGTAGTTCTCGATCTCAAAACAATTTCGAATTCAAATTATGACATACTGTTAGATAACACTGAGAAACGAAGGATTCCTCTGAATCTCTTAACCAAATTTTCCAAATGAAAAACTATAATTATGTAACAGACCTCTGTTTTATACTTATACAAACTTTTAAATTCTAGAAAACCTTGGCACTCCTGATTTTTGCAATATATTTCAAACAAATCTATGGATAATATTGTCTTAATTTATTGAAACTTAACACCCAACCGGGACTACTTCCTTCTAGCCTCTGTTGAAAACGAGTGAAAAAATATTTGTCCACTTAAATCCAATAGTGATTAACTGTAGTTTCGATATATACATATCCCTCTATATGTTAAAGACATGTACAAAATATTACCATATTTACATATACAATGTTCATACATTCAATTTATACAAATACCAAGGAGGAATATCAATTGTCATCAACCTAGACACTAAGCATATGGTGGAACAATGTGTTTCAACAATATAATGATGTTTTACAGCCTGTATTATTGTCATCAATTTTGAACAGTATTGGTGCATTTTGTTTACGAGAATACTTTACGTGAATAAAATTACCCGATAACTCTTTAGGCGCAATGACAATGGATAGTCCTATCAGATTGCAAAATTTGCAACAACAGTTTTTGTACACTACACAAAAGCAGTTTCTTAATATGGATGGCCACACAATAGCAATAATTAAAAGTAACAAATATTCCATATTTTTCAGCCATAAGTTTCTTAAACGCCTGGCTTGTCCAGAAGACCTCATCATCATCATTGATGATGACTTTCTGTTTGGCTTTAAAATTATGGAATATTTGACTTAGGAATGAATCGTACGGACTTCTGACTGAATGCGTTCACCTACACAATGCAAACTGCGCTTCACTGAAAATGACAACTTTACATCCAAGTGTTTCAAACAAATTTTCACTGTTTACAGATATTAGTAACCACTTGATGGCTATCCTTTATGTAAATTTAAATCCAATTTGAGCCAGAAGCAACCATTACTAATTTTACCTTACAAAGCTAAATAGGTAATGCAAGCGCCCTATTTTGATTGCACCATTGTGACTTTACCTGTAATTGTCTCGAATCATCCTTAGTACATACACATATATGTAGAAAAGCTACACATAATGGATGGATTTTGATTTGTACAAAACTGTTACAAACATTCTGCAGTACAATCAAACTTCCAAATCTTAACTGTGAGGCTGCACCCAAATAACGACAACTGGGATACTAAAGCAAAGTCCATATAACAATAATGACTACGTCTGTCAAAGATAGAAAAAGATTCAATAAAACTCTCCAATCAAGGGCTGCGGCAATAGATCTTACAGTATTCTTGATCAAACAAAAGACACGGTTTATTTTACCTTTATTCCATTTACTTCGGTTTAATATCACTTTTAAATGGTAAGATTTACAGTCGAATGTTACAGTACTTTGCAAAACGCAAACGTATCCACATTATGGCAAATTTTAATGGAATAAATTCGGAAAGGTAGCACAAACAAGGTGCTCTCACATTACAAGCTTAAATGTAAATGGATTTCACAAAGTAATTTTTCGTTTCACATATCATACGGAATAGTTACCCATTAAAGTGTTAAATAATATATACTTACACACATACTATAAAAGAATAATGCTGTTTTAAAAGTAAGGGATTGTGACTAATTCAGATCGTTCCTTCCGTAAAATTGAGTAAAACTACTTTCTTTAAATATTTTGCACAGTTGTCTCCAAATAAATATATTGCACTGAAACTTGCTTTACTTTGATCTTAACATCCTGCGACAGAACATTTTTGGTGAATAAAGGCGAAAACAATAAAGTACTGTTTGCAGATCTTCAAAGTCTGTGCAATACTATGTAAATCGTACAATGAGAGTATTTTAACTTCGCAAATGTGCACATGGTAGCAATAGCCTTTCTGACAAATTTACCAAATCTATTTGTACTAACAAAGCCTTATTTCTATTTTAAACGAATGAAACAAAGTTTTCATTAACAAAGTTCACAAAACACTTAATCATAGTAACTGATATTTTACGTGCTTGTTTTGTAATGTAAATATCACATGATTGAAAGATAATACACAGAAAATAAACGTGCACCAATTCTTTTGAATTTTGAAAAACAATCTAAATATGCTGTATCGAAAATAAACATTTTCTCCGTTTTAATTTGTATATATTTGAACTTTCCTTTTCCTGTCACCTTATTTTGGAAACTTGTCAACATGTTTCTGAGATTTTATTGGCCTTTTATGTGCCAATTTTGAGATTCACTTACCAAAACTAGTTTTGCAAATTTTATAAAAATAATATCCTAGTTTGAAGCAATTTTTGAACTTGAAAGAAGGTTCTCCTGTATTTTCTTCGTTTCCATGATCTTCTGAAGTTGGCAAGTCGCCAGAACAAGGGGTCCGGTAGACAGTGCATTAAACAACCTCGTATTCTTTCTTGATGGAACGTGCAAGGCAGCAAGCCAGGATGATTCCAAATATCTGCAAGTAGAGCACACACGATTCTTGAATCACACATTCCTAACTGTAATTACGTCATGCACACCTTGCTTAAATGTAAAGCCACCCAATTAAAGCTAATAAGTCACAATTTAAACTAACGAATCATTTTCGTGACTCATAATTATACTTACGACGTATGTACACAGTAGCCACATAAAGCGTTAAATATTAGCATAAGCAGAGATGCCATAAACTAGGTGTGATTAGTAGTGTCCTTGTTACCGTGCTTTGCTGAAATACTTTTTTTACTTTTAATTTATGTAATTGTGGCAAGGTGGTTTTGTTTGTCAAGCACTCCAAAAAAGAAGCACGCTTACTTACAATTCAAGTCCACCGGCAAAACGCTATGATATATACCAGTTCAACATCCCATTATTTATTTTATGCTCAAGTATCTAATAGATATATTTTTACGAGCGTGACTGACATCACAAGATGGCGGCCACATGGGGAATCCCCCTCGCAGAGGGCGCTGGCTCTAGTATAATAATATGTATACCAAAACGCACATTAGACCCATTTTAGATTCACATTAAAGTCTACACCCTCATTATTAGTTGTGCATTTACCTACAAATTAAGTGCACATTATGTTCTAAAACAAATCGATGCAGGAGTTATTTGCCCTTGGAAGACTGCAAGCAAGGTGTAGTTTAAACCAGCGGCACAGAATATGCCTGTATGCTAACGATTATAAGACATGTTTGTTAGGATTTTAATGTACCAAATAGACTGATGGCTTTACGTAAAAGCCAGGAACCCTAACCTTCTTGCACTTAGACGGTCTCATAATCTTTGCGGATGCTTTGTGCCAAGCAGCATGCAATCACAATACCAAATATCTGAAAGAGAAAGTGGCGCCACAAACGGGGCGTGCAATTAGCGACAAAGACAGTGACAAGCCAAGCGTGATAAGTTTGATGAAAATACATTTAAAAAGGCATTCAATTACAATAAACATTGAGTAATATTCACAAAATGCAAAAAGCCAAAGGTGTATGTAAACAATTACGCAGAGACAGTGATCTCTAGCTCTTCAAAATAATTTTTGACATCTTAACAAGGCAAGATTTGCTTTGCAAATCGCATGGGCACTGCAAAGAAAATGCCAAAGCTTTTGTTCTCTTCATTGTTTTCCAACACCTTTTGTGTTCAATTAAAGCACAAGTGAGAAATATAAAAATATAAATAAACCTTGATTGAAACAATAATGTACATTTTTGGAATAACCAAAAATTTCAAACAGCGAAGCATTACTACAAAATACAGCTTATGTTAGTTGACAAAGATAGCGACATTAATGTGACGGTTGTTAGTCGGTACATAAGTGTGCACAGAGTAACTACTGTATCAAACATCACAACCGTGCTCGTGCATCAGTGTAAATAGCCGGTGAGATCTAATGATACAAGGTGATTTTGGCTACTAATTACTTAAACTTTATTGTGAAAAAAATAAATATCATGCTAACAATAAAATATTTCACCCGATTGAATATTTATAAAAATATTTACTACTACGATAACTTACCTGAATGAAGGCAAGGCCGATTCCTACACCGCCAACCACATAGACGTTGCTCTTCACCCAGTCAACGAATCCGTTGATGCAGCCCTATTAAACAAAACGTATCTCTTTATCAAAAGTGAGAGTAATTGTTAAGAAAGCTCTGATAGGTCGATTAACCAGGCATTTGAGAAATCACTGTCAGATGCCAAATTTTCGTAGCCCGTTAGATCTCTGGATAGTAAGTTGTTAAAAGAAAATAAAGCCAGTAAACGCAGTGAATACCTTGGTGTATATTACGTCATTATCAAACATGTGACCCTCTCCACACTTATCATCATTCTCTGTTATGCAGCAGGAAGATGGCACGCTACTGGGCTTGAACTTATCAACATCCTTCCAGTCGGAAGAGTTGTGCACTCCGCAACAGTCAAACTATACAGATATGATTGAAAAAATCTTTAAAAACATAAACACATAATTTACATTTTCACATCATCTTTTAAGAGTCAGTTCATTAACATGTCGACAGGCAATTTAATTATTTAAGACACAGAGCTGTATAGGAAGGAAATTTGTAGACGGATTCATGGAATGATTCAAATACTTGATGTTAACATTAACAATGTACTCACATCTCTCTGCACTGTGTCCCATGCCTTGGTGACGCCCTCAAAGTCAGTCTTTCCGTAGTTCTGCATTGCATCGGTCATTTTCTCTTCAACCAAGTCCTCAACCTGCAATACAAATTAAGAAATACATTTAAGAAATGCAGTTTCTATTATGTGCTTTTTTGTATGTAATGGAGTTAATTCAGACCTAAAACGGTGACTCAGAACAAAACCACACCGTTGGAGTGGTAATATAACGATCTATTTATCACTGTGAATCTAAAATTTGAATTTCATCACAGTGCACACAGAATATCTCCACTCTTTTTTACCTTGACAATCAGCTGACCGTTCCATCATATTTGAATACTGTTATACTGATTGCAATGACAGTCTTTACGACTACTCCTAATATAAGGCCAACTTTAAACTTTAACTTTGAACTTTAAAGATAAACAATTTACTATAAAGATAAATCCTTAATTATTTGTTTCAATTAGGATAATTCAAAATTCATTTCTGTGCTCATATGTCTTAGCAACATTTGTCTGGAGACTATGGTTTATAGTCTTACTGGTAGATTTCTGATCAAGGGGGCGACCCTATTTTTGTCCAAATTTTGCGAAAACTACATGAAAGTAAAAAAAAAAATAGGTCCAGATGAACCTGAGCTCATTTGGCATTATCAGAAAACTAAGACGAAACCGGTTGGAATTTTGCCCATAAATAAACTAATAATTACAACAGCAACCCTCAGTGTTTGGTGCCTTTATACTATTATAATTTTGCTTAAATTTACTCGAGTAAAAACGTGCAATCTATTTACACCAACACAGGTACGTTACATGTTGTAAGTGTACATGTACAAGTGTTACATGTATTGCATTTTAAATCTTTACAGGGGCATCCGTTCATGGAGAGCTTGAGAGAAAATAAACCACTGCTGTACAGTTTGATGATGGCAGGTGGCGCCATCGTAGCATTATCTAGTGGACTTATACCGGAGCTGCAGCAACAGTTTGAACTAGTCGAATTAGAACCTGAGGTAAGTTGAACACTGCAACATTTAAAAAGCTTCAGTGCTCAGTCTGAGGGACCTCACTTGATTTTCAGAAAAGTTTTTTTGTCTTTTTTGATTTATGAGCAGAGAGGAGGTATCTTAAGTTTTGGGGATACGAAGATCATATAAAAATGACGGACGACATTTTCAATCCTCGTGCAAAAGGATAACATACCCAATCATTATCTTTAAGGTTGCTAGACACCCACAACGTACACACCCAAACATAATACTGTTTGTTGACAATGTCCTTATGAATTAATAAAAATAGGAAACCAAAGCTTAGCATATTTAACAAGAAATGTTTGCCTTTTGACAAATGCTAAATGCTACCACCCGAGTTGCCTTAAGTTTCGAGATATCACTAAAATGCAAGTTTTCATTATTTCACCTGATTGTTACCGTACTGGTTAGTATGTGTCAGGATACTGTGTTTTATCCATTGCAAGACCAGGTCATCTAAAATCAAGTGTGCAATATTTTTTAAAGTTAATTACATGTATTAGTTTGAATAGATGATGGAACATTACATGCGTATATCAATATTAAAGTGTTGTCCAAAATTTGATAGGAGTGCATGCTGAAAATACAGGTAGTTTTCTTGCAGTTAATTCATATTTATTGCTTTGTAAATTTGTCAAAAGCGCCCACGTCTGCTTTGTGTCCTATTAAAACAAGATATTCAGTAACTAGTCCGAAATCCCTAGAAGAAAATGCACCATGCTAGTCATGTACTCAGAAATAGAGGGACTTTTATTTTAAGTGATATTACCTTTATTGCATTATGCATAAAAGCTGCCGAAGAAACTAAACTAAATGAAAAGCAGCTTTATTTCTCGAGGCTGTTGCGGATTGACATTGCCAGTAGGTCTTCATTGAAGCTTTTTGGGCAGATTTAGTTTCTGCTAGTTCTTGTCATCAATATGAAAGTAGGCAGACAGAAATAAGGAGAGTTGTAAGTGGCATCGAAAAAAAATAAGAAAATTGGAGGTGGTTTTAGTTGTCGTGGTGAAATCCCATAATATTCAATAAAGCTTAAAGAAATTAGTGGGACGTGTAAGTAAAAAGCGAACGTTCTGCTATACCCGTTGTCAGGAATCCAAGCACAATAAGACTCGTAGGAAGATAACAGATTTTTAGTAAGATTATTTGGATGCGGCCTTCCACTCGAGTGACCACTCATAGTTTATCACTAATTTATTCATTTTAAATATTTATACAGTATTCATGTTTGATCCAGAAGACTACTTCTAGCAGAAATGTTACCTTTCCGGAATTGCTGTTTTAGACATCGGAAAATGTACTTTTCGGTTTTATTTCTGAATATAATGAATCAGATTGTAACACTTATGGTTAAAATTCCAGCAAATTTCTTATTCTCCTGTAATTCTTACTCGTGGCATCTTGCTTTTAGTTTATGGCCAACTCATATTAGAAAATTGAGCAGGTTCTCAAGAGATTCGCTGTGTAGTAAGATGCTGTAATCCGAATTTCCAAAACCTTAAAAAGAATCCCCTATGAACGTTGTTTTATCCCACGCGATGGGACACAGTAGAAATGTGAAGAGAATGGCATTTTGTTTAAGCTGTGCTAAACTAATTTAAAGTCACTAATGCGACAGCTCTGAGCCTTGTGTAGTGTGCACTGACTATCATATTATACGGACAGGGTGGGGGGTCGTTGGCATCTTGCTATCAGTTAAACATCAGTTATTCTATCAGGGGAAGACGATTAGATCGTATTTCCTTTGATGCGGGCAGCTTACGTCGAAATGTTTTTTGTTCACAATATCGCAGGCAGAGATTTTCTTATCTACAAGGTATTTGCCGCAACAGTAAAATCAGGCAGAATAGATTTAGTACACTCGTCGCCGGATATATCGATATTTTTGGTGCGGAAAAATGGCATCGATATAAGCGGGATATCGATACAAGCGGAACAAATATCTTACATATTTTAATTTGACTGTATCGATATAAGCGGGATATCGATATAAGCGATATCGATATATCCGAGGAGGAGTGTATCTACATTTATTTACAAAAAAATGTCGATTCTGAGATAGGATGCGAGAACTAAAACTTTCAATTTTCCATCATGTATGTACACATCAAAATATGCAATCATGATTTGTTTAGAAAAAAAGACAAGCAGAACAAACCTCAGTAACAGTATTGCAAAAAACCTCATCGATACAATGATATTATGGAGACGGTATGTGGCGAACATGACCTTTCAAGGGCTCCCCCGACGTTAAACTATTCAGTATTCAATTAATTTGTCTGCTGTAAATTTACCTTTAATTCAGTTCGGTTATTCTATTTAGTCTAATTCTTTCTATTTCAGTGTTCGATTTATACTTAAACTGTGTACCTGAAACATGTTAATGGAGATTCAAACAAAAAGTTTTCATTTGCAGTTATTCATTACAAATGTCTTGATTGCGTTTACTTATGCAATCAAAAGGTCCAAAACGTAATCACTGATTTTACTTCACGGAAGGTAAATAATTTAAGGGATGATCACGAATATAGTCACCTTAAATCAGATATTTTTAAAATCATTTTGGAAACTGCGGCACTTGTTGAGTGGCACTTGCAAAGCCAAGTCCAACACCTCGGTGTGTATGTGTTGACATTCTTGCCATCTCATATTCCTGGTCAAGTCTCTGAAAGAGTTCTTTTTGTTTTTGTAATTGTTCCTCTGTTAGCTTTTCTGCATCACCGATTTCTGAACTCTCCTGTTTTATACCCATAAGCTTCCGAAATTTAGCAGACATTTTTCCATCTTGATCCTGGGCGAAGGCAGTAGCAGCCCAAGCAGTTGAGGACGGTTTTCCTGAGGCTGAAGCTTCCCCAACCTAGAAAATAAAATAATATAGTTTTCAAGCCGACTATATTACAGTGGTCCCCGGTTATATCGATATATTTGGCGGGATAAAATTGTATCGATATAAGTGGGATATCGATATAAGTGGAACAAATATCTACATATTTTAATGACTGCAAGAGATTGTGTCGATATAAGCCGGATATCGATATAAGCGATATCAATATAAGCGTATCTACAGCAGGTTCAATTTTATATGTATGAAGTTAACGTCATTACTTGCATAAGTAGTATGTAGAATAGATGCACTTCGAGCCTTGCGAGTGATATTCGTACCAAAAATTAAGATTGGACAGCAATGCTTAACTAAGTGCCAAGACATGAAAGTCCGGCGTCAAGGTTGGGCTTGGGCTAGAACTGTTTGCCTGTAGTTTTATTGTCGCAATGTTGACTTTATTTTATTTTGATAACTATTGCCGTCTTACCTCGGGAGTTTCTGGTTCTTTCCTGTCCTTGCTCTTGGACCACAATAACTTTCTTTTTTGAACTTGCTCAGCGTATTTTAGTGGGTTAACAGCGGCCGGATTGTAATACTTTGGAACAGCAACGCCAGTGAGCTCCTGTGCCTGAAAAAAAGCTGAACTTTTTTTAAAGAAAAATTACACGTGCAACTTGTATGCACTTTTATTCGACATACAATGCCATCATCTCACGACTACGAAAGCAACGAAGTCATTTTTTTCTTCACACTCAAAGGCTATCTTCATTAAATAATCGAGACCTCCTTAGCCTTCACTCTGTAGTACAAGAATCTGCCAGAAAAATACCTTTTGATGCATTGCTGCCATAGTTTGTAGTAATGCTTGCTGTGGAGTAACCTGGCCTCCGGATGCCATAGCTGCTAGGGGATTCTCTGTACCCAGTGGAAGATAACTAGGTTTTTCGTTTGCTGTTTCCACTGAAATTGTATGTAGAAAATGATTTCGAAAATAAAGCAGATTAAAAATCCTTTTTGAAGTTGAAATACAGCTTTGGTATTTTAGTATTACATATAAGGGCCACAGTTAACTCTTCACTCAAGGTGCCGTTAGCTGTAACATTTAATTTAGTTCTTCAGAATACACTCACTGTTTTTGGCATCAACTTGAATCTTGGTTATGTCGAGTTGACCTGAAGCAGCTTTCTTTTGGACTTCCATCAGACTCTGCTTTAATTTTTCCTTAAAATTCAATGGTTCGTTTCTCTTCTTGTGCAAATCTGTCAAAAATCAAACATACATCATTCAAAATTAAACAAGTTGAATTCATATCAGTCACACATTGTTACTTTCTGTCACATCCGAATATTGTTAATCAAGTGATTGTGAAGTTCTACTGACCTGATTCTGACCGATGGGATGACCTAGGGCTTGGACTTCTTCTGTGACGATTTCTACTGCGGCTGCGATGTCTACTTCTCGATCTTCTCCGTCTGTAACATACAAGAAGTTTATCTAGTGTAACTTATGTCTATGCATCCCGACATCAGAGATGCCAACTCTCACTAATTCAGCGTGCGTTTCATGCTTTTGGGACTCTGGCACGGAAAGAACGAAAAAATGATTTGCCATTTAATTCATCATAAAACATTAATCTTCAATTGAAATGTTTCATTCTTGTCTAAAACCATCATAGATTACAAATCAATGATAATGTTTTTGCCTAAAGTACTATAATCAACTAAACCAGTATGTCTCAAGCATTTGCACTACCCAAATGTGTGAGATCTCACGCATTTTAACTCTCATAGGTTGGCATCTCTATGACATATACACTCCTCCCCGCTTATATTGATATCGCTTATATCAATGTCCTGCTTATATCGATATTTTTTCCGCGCCAAATTTCTTCCATTGACCCCAATGTTAATTGTTCCGCTTATATCGATATTC
>JBCAUI010517689.1:0-12096 GCA_038406195.1 Haplosyllis anthogorgicola | reverse complement strand
GTAAGTTTCAATGATTTAGGGTGAAGTAGGTGAATATACAAATACAATGAATGGCTTATTTTTTTGTGCAAAGGTGTCGTGCATAAAAACCATCACATGATGAAAAAGGAAGTCCCACACTGAATATCTGTGCCAAAAAATTGCATCTGCATCCGATAACAGTGACAGAGACAATGACGGAGACAGAGGCTAAATACCCTGTCCACGTATCAGAATGTAGTAACACACCTGACTTAATGATTCAGCATGTCAATTTTGCAGTAGAATTGATGGATTGCATTTGATTGCCACAATACGATACCATCCGAATACTTCAAACCAGTTGGTCTTATTTCATTTCTATGGTTCTAAGTTTCCATCATGGTCATAGTCTTGTACACACTCTTAACGCAGAAGAGGGTTAGATGTCATGATGCCAATTTTTGCAGTTTTCCGGTAGAACTCAATGATTTATGCCAAATTCTTCTGAGGTTCCCCTTCTGAAGTAAAGACCAGGCAAGTTGATAAAGTAGGCGAAAGTTCAAAGTAGGCGAATGTTCAAATCTATTGCTGTAAACACCATTTAATGTTATTTTTGCAGTCGCGGTTGGTTCGTCACCACCCGTCACGCTTCATCTGGGGTAATACGTCGGTTAATCGCCTCATCATCCGAGACGAAGTCATCGTCAACCACTTCCCTAAAGCTCGATACTTCTCTTCTAAGGTATGACATCATAACGCGCATAAAAATCGAATTTAAAATTTGATCAATTTAAATGAATTAGTCTTTACCCTGACCTCCCAATTTACAGCAGTGTTCGAAATACGGCCAGTTCGTCGGACAATGGCTGGCTGAAATTGCTTTGGACTGACTGGTATTAAAATCTGTCAGACAATTTTATAATTAAAGTAATACTTAAAACTATAAATTATACGTTTGAGTTGACCAGCTACTGTTCGGTCTGACTGATCCCAGAAGTTATTTCTTACACTGATTTACATTTAACCTGTTGGACTATTATTATCACTGCTATCATTCCTCGCAACATAATCATTCTGTATTTTTATAGAAATACGGTTATTCTGAAATATGTGCGAAGGCGATCGTCAGATCCTTTGGATATAGTATGATCAGAACCAATTTGCCCACAGGCCTTTGACAACAATAAGACAACCTGTTGGTTAAATTAAAACTTTCATGATCATTCTTATTATCAAGATAATAAGTTTTAAGCCTTTGAAAAGAATATATTGAAATGATAATCATTCAATAACGAGATCAAGGCTAGACGTCCTTTACTTTACTTTTGTGGATATTGAATCCATTCCACCATGGTGCCCAATGAACCGAACGCAAATATATCAACAGCTTTCCTAATTATATGCTGCACAAAAATCTGTGCTGACATTTAATGACACTTTCATTTGATTGTTATGGAATACAACCGAACCACCCTGGCAACTTGAAATGCTCCGTTGAATATACCGTCTCACCCAAGTAATAAAGACTAAATAAATCGCAAAAGCATTGGTCACAGGCAACTCTTAACTCGGTAATTTGGTTCCTTCGACACAAATTAGCCCTGGGATTATACTACGAACACATAAAAGATATGCAGGCAATTTTTGGTTCCATAGATAGATGGGTATACTGTGGAAATCGCAAATATTGCGTTTCTTTATTTCGCCTGCTACAAATTTACCACAGTAAACAGTGAACAACAATATTGGATACAAATACTGTTTCAAATAATAAAATCTCGTTCGTAAAATATTTAATTCTTAACTGAAATTCAATCCTTTCCCGAATTAAATTTACCACTTTTGAGTCAATCAACTATTATTTCTCCAGTTAAAAATCAAGATTTACGTGCGGCTACTCTTTTGTTTAGTTTGATTTCGCTTCCCTGGCAATACTTCGTGTGTGGTTTTCGTACTGATCAAGTGCGGTCGCGGTTACGTGTAGCGTAACACACAGGAAAGTCATGCTTCACTGAAATAGTCAATATCTTCCTGGCAATCGAACTACTCTTCATTGTTTTCATTGATTCTACGCTTAAACAAGAAAAAACACGACGAGTTACCAATTCAACTTCCAAAACAGGCACTTATAATGTAGGCTTCGAACTGTTTGGAACTGCTATCAAAATCAAAATATATTTTCGTCGAATAGTTTAGACGAACTCGCATAGAAACGGGGTTACATTGATGAACCGGTAATGTTAACAAGGTAGCTTCGATCAGCCTGTAAGTTCGCCATGTGAATTATTAAAGTCCTTCGATCATTACAAAAGAAAACTATTGAAATCGAAAATAAATCACATTTCACATGATTGAAATGATCATAGACGAGGATAACTCAATTCCCGCCAAGTTTTCTTCTTTTTTATTTGTTCTAATACTCCTTTAATTTTCTTATTTATTCAAAGTAATAATTGCCATATAAAAAATATATTGATACAATGAAAGTTTACAAAATGTTTAAATGTAATGAAAGTTCCCCTGTTTTTCAGTCACTGCTGAGTAACAGTCTCAAGGAATTACCGTGGTTAACTAGTCAGACATCGCACGACTTTTTTCCTCGTTGTTACGTACTGAACGGAGAAGAAGGAGAGTTCGGTGATGTTTTGGGTAAATTTGTCAGCTAAATTTCTAATGTATTTAAATGCAATTTAATTTCATTTTAAGCATAATTTTAAAGTTGCTAACAAAATGAAATAATTATATACTGCAATAAAACAATAAAGCTCAAATAACTATCTAACTGCATTTAATTCTTACAAGATTTAATTAATTCCATTGCGATCGCCTGTAACATACACGAGTGTCCCAAACAAGAACCTTGAGCAATACTCGAAAACAATTGAAACTTTTTGATGGCATTGGTTCATGGGATGTGCCGAGGTCTCTTGGAATGGAGGTGTACTGACCCTTTACGAAAGTTGTGCCATCTGATGTTACCTCATTATCTCATTACAGAGGACTTCCGTCTTACTGCCTGTATGGCATTGCTCAAGTGGGTTCTTAAAATGTGTCGACAAAAGAAGAAGCGATCAACGAACCTGCAAAGACAGAACACTGGTTATGAGGAAGTGACAAGTACCCGCGAGATTAGTGACTCAAAACCCAAATGTGAATCTATGTTTGAAAATGAACCAATATTTCAAAGTGAAACAACCACCAATATTGTTCATGAGAGTGTTGATCAAAATGAAAATGAAACTAATGAGACAGTATTAGAAAACAGATGTAGTGAAGAAGCTGACAACGATAACTGTGATACCAAAGAACCTGCAGACGATAAAGGAAGTCTTTCAGAAGAAAACGGTGCTCAGCAAGACACTAAAACGGCTTTCACTGACGATCCTGATACTCAAGACAAATCAGCATCTGATGCTGACGATGAAACCGACAAAGCACTTGAAAATAAAAGTACTGTTGAAGAAAGTGAACCCATGGCGAAAAATGAAGAGCAAACTGAAAAAGAGCAAAATGTCAAACGTGATCAGCCTGAAGAGCCAGAAGAGGAGGATAAGGAGGATGACGAATTCGCAGATCTCGTGCCTAATGAAGGAAACTACAGGGGATCGAGTCGAACAGATCCACGTTACGATGATGTTCCCGGTGAAGACGAATACCCCCAACCACCAGAGCAAAACAACGACAAGAAACCAGATGACAATGAAAACAGATGTAAGTATATTTTCATTGTTCATAGATGCCACAGGTTGTGTCATATAAATGTCGAGGCGGTAAAAATGTCATTTATTTTTGTCCTTGGGAATGTTACATATAACCATAACTTGATGTAATTGCAAATCCGCTTTTCACTTTGAGACCATAGCCCGTCATTTGTAGTTTAATTTAACGTAAGAATATAGCAAATGTAGTCCTTAGTATAAAGTAAATTAACTTTATGTTGTAGTAGCTTTACAGAGACAAAGAGACGCATTGTCTAAGGATACGAAAGGTGAAATGGAGTTTTATCATTCACCACACTTTCATCTTTTATATTGTTTGTGCTTCTTCAAATTGTTGTCGCACACGGGTCATTGTGTTGGCTGTAATACACGCGTATTTCACAGTGTTCCGAAATGTCGTAAGAACATGTATAAGTCACTAGCAGCTGCTAAATATTAATCTAACTCTTCAACGTATTCTCCTTATAATCAATCACACCTCAACGTTCAAGTGACGTTTAAAAGGATGTATTGTAATGTGTTATCATCACTTCACCTTTTCACTACATGATATGCTTAAATCCAGGGCTGCCACAAGACACATGTATTGTAATTCAATTACAGGTGAATACAGTTTCGGTAAACAGAATTAGAGAAAAAATAACCAAATTACTGTTAATTCATATCACGTGCAATTAAACGTATCCAAAGCAGAATATTCCGTCTGTGTGTCACCCCTGGACGACCAGGACCCACAACTTTTTAAATGTATTTGCAGTCCTATCTCAATTTCTGTTTTTGCAGCGCACCTTAAAAGAAAATCAAATGTAAAGTCGAGTACGAAAGGTTATTACAACAATTATCAGTTAGAGGTGTATAATCAGAAACTTACAACTCTAATCAAAAGACGAAAACGTCGTCGTGCTCAATGCCAAGGTGGCTAATCAGTGTGACTCAGTCTATCCGTTCTCTTTTATGTACATACGTTTTCTGCATTCTTGTTTTGCAGGCTTAAAAAATAACCTGCCACGTTACAAAAGTGAGTTTTAGTTCAGCTACAGGGAGTTTTGCTTTTGGTCTTGGTGCTGTAGAACATATTACATCGTCTTTTGCATAATGCATACAAAATACCGTAAATTCATTTGGTGAATTTGAAAGCTATGTGCGTGTAAAGTATCCCATTAATGCAGATCTTGGTCTTCAGGATAAAATTTTACTAAACCAAATTCATTCCACAGCATCAATACTTCATGCGCTTGGAACCAACTGTTATCACTTTTGATCACTTTTGAGCTATGATATTCAATATCGAGTTCTACTGCAAAGTGTCTTGCATATTACACACAATTTAGTTCGTGTGACAAATATTGCTTCACTTAATACTTCTGGCATTTGGCAATTGCTTTTACTTGTTCCTAAAGTGCTGCGCGTTGGGAACAAATCTATCAATTATTTACAACTAAGTTACGTGTCTTAATAAGAACATATTGATTTGATCGTCCGAAGAAAAATCAATACCTAAGTTCAAGTTATCGACATCTATATCCTGTAATGACAGGTCTACATAAAACTTGGAAGAAAAAACTGGACAAGCTTGAAATGAGTCCCATGTTCAACATCAAAATAAGTGAGAGACCTTAACTGTTAAATAGATGTAGTTTTATTACCATTGCCAAAATGCAGTAACCTGCATACACAAATTACCTTCAAAGTACATCCAAACCAAACACACCTCGAATTAACGCTTCAAGTACGTGTACTTTTTTAAACTAGTGCGGTTTCCTCTGCGGAAAAGGTTTTAAAACTAATCATCATTCAGTTTTACAAACCGTTACTCCTATTTACATTAGAGATTAAACTTGTCAACGGAAAATTACATCTTCCTTTTTGTAAATATCTGATCTTCCACATCTTCCATAAAATTCCCTTCCCTACCTTCTGAATATTATTTAACCATTTAACTATGTTACTTTGAGTTAATTGATTACGTGCATGAATACTAAATAGCTTCTTTCAGCGAAGCAAAAGGTTCCGTCAATTGCTACTGGATCCAGTTTTTTGGGAATAGTAACAATGTTGATTTACGTGCCCTACTTGTCTGTCGAAAGTGTAACACTAAACTTGCAACAGCAAATTCAAACGTAACTTTTCCTGCATTTGGTGCGCAATTGTTTAATTGCATAAAATGGCAAATTTAAGCTGGGCAAGATACAACAATCAAGCAAAATGAAGTAAAACGGATTAAACGTTATTATTAAACTTTACACCACATAGTAATTAAGCTTTATTATTTACTTACAGTTTTTCCCGACATAGAAGCACGGCCGAAGAAATCTGCTTTCGAGGTCCCACTTAAGGTTGTTGACTGGGCTGTCTGCTATTTAGAGAGTTACATCAGGTTTAAGAATCATCTGGATCTAGATTCAAAGGTAAAAGACGCGATGACATATTTGTTAAATTTTATACAGCTATAATTATATTCGAGCAAAAATCTTCAGTTAATGATGAAATAAACATTCAGTACACCATCATTTTTTTTTCATTCTTTTTAGAAAAAGACAAGCTTTACTCTGACCAAAGACCAATGGGATATGTTCGAAGTTTGGTTTCAGAAAGTTGCATTGTAAGTAGATCTATCAGAATCACAAAGAGATCTCAGGTTATTTAATTTCAAATGTTTTGTGTATCTTGGTAAAAAACAAACATTTTCTAACCAGACATAGAATCTATTTCAACAACTGTACATTACTCCGCTGTGAATCAAAATACTTAGCAGTAACATTGTCATACAAAAGTAACATAAAATTTACCTTTTCACCTTCGACAGTGATGGTGCCACAATTCCCATGACAGAAAGTAAACTCAAAGAAGCTGAAGAGACACTGCGGAAGGTGAAGAAGATCTGGCCTCAGTATGATATAGAC
The DNA here is from genome assembly GCA_038406195.1 of Haplosyllis anthogorgicola. Taxonomy (NCBI): domain Eukaryota; kingdom Metazoa; phylum Annelida; class Polychaeta; order Phyllodocida; family Syllidae; genus Haplosyllis; species Haplosyllis anthogorgicola. Next base: position 5,513 of record JBCAUI010517689.1, on the reverse strand, counting down.
GGCATGCGGAACATCTGGATACTGAAACCCGGCGACAAATCTAAAGGCGTAGGTCAGTAGGCCCTAAAAAGACACTATTAATAAGACAAAAAAAACATTAATAAATTCACTGGAACTAAGTTGATGACAAGTATTTCAATAATATCAGACATGTGACTATAGAAAGTAGGTCCTCAAAGCAACGTCTGATGCTTTCACCTTTACACACTTTAACAAGTGCGGCCAAGATGTGTATGATCATATGATACAATTATTTTCCTTTCGCTTGAACAGGTATAGAATTCTGCAGCAAGATTAGCGATCTTACCAAATTTACAACAAACGGGACAACATCAGCCAATTATGTTCTACAAAAGTACATCGGTAAGCATTACATTAATGTTACATTTTATTTAAGAAAAATGTAAATGTGTCGCATTTATGTATTTCACTTTATTAGTAACAATAACTGAAACATAATAATTGCATGTTCGAATATTTCAGAACAACCATTGCTGATCTACAGATGTAAGTTTGATATACGACAGTGGTTTTTAGTAACGGATTGGAATCCACTTACTGTGTACTTCTACAAGGACAGTTATCTGCGGATTTGTTCACAGGAATATTCATATGAATCCATGCACGAGTACGTATTTCAATTTGAGTTTGACAAATATTGAAAGGATACAAGGCCTACGTGCCTGTAATTTAAAGTTTCATCACTAGACGTAAGTTACTGAATCAAAATTAGACTTTTTATTCATTAGAACCCCCAAAATTACATCGTAAACGACACGTAGATTAGCATTTATTACCCTATGACCAATTAGTGAATTGACGGATCTAGGGGGGGGGCGCAGGAGGCGTGCACCTCCCCCCCTACGGCCAAAATTTTCTTCATTCTCATGCAGTTTTTCTCGATTTTTGGGCAAAAATAGGTGAAAATTGGGTTGGCGCCCCCCCCCCGTACGGGAAATCCTGGATCCGCCAATGTAGTGAAACGTAACTAAAATTCGTCTCATTTACTAATGTTGCATCATATTGCAGAGCTGTGCATTTATCAAACGTGGCTATTCAGCAATTTTACGCAAATGGTCAGCGGTCGGACAATCTTCCCGACAACAACTTTTGGACGAGCGATGATTTTCAGCAATACTTGAGGTAAGTGTGAACTAAATAACCTGAGCTTGGGTACAGTATCATCACTACCACATTAATAAATATAAAACAGAACAATTTTAGAAATAAATTATGTAAAATGTAAATGAGGGAAACTTACCGTTAATATCTTGATCTTGCAGTGAAATAGGTGCTGGTGATGCATGGAATGACCTTGTCTATCCAGCGATGAAGAAAGCAATCGTTCACACTTTGCTTGCCACCATGGAGGTCACTGAAACAAGAAAGGTTAGTACTTATGTATCGTACACTTACTCTAAACAAAGTACCTTGAGGCATTCCTTGACATAACACACTTGTGCACATACTGAGTCCATAATCGTGTTGTAAAATTAATTGATACTTTTTTGATACTTTCACGAATGCGATTGGTACTTGGACTGTGAGAATGAATTTACATTTACAGAATGCATTCGAGTTGTACGGTGCGGACTTTATGTTGTCTGAAGACCTTTGCCCATGGCTACTAGAGATCAATGCGTGTCCGGGTATGGCGCCCAGTTCCATAGAAAAAGCTCGTCTGTGTGCTGCAGTCATAGAAGACACAATCAAAGGTATTCTGAAATAAATAATTTACATATGAAAAATGTCGAATGTATTTACATGTACACATATGTATGGGTAATCTCTCTACAATATATTCTCAATTGCTGTATGTTTCGTATTCCCCATTTAATAAAATTTGCCCTATTTCAATACATTATATTTCAGTGGTACTGGATAAACGAGAGAACAAAAATGCGGATCTCGGTAGGTTTGAACTGGCATACCGTGACAACCCTCATCCTGGCTTTAAATGTGTTGACAACAAGTTCTTCATAGAAGGGGCACGAATACGGAGAAATGACCTGCAGAGATACGCAGAGCTTGACAAGAAGACGCGTCAAAAAGAAAAGGAGAAACTCAGAAACAGAAGAAAGCAAGACGAGGAGGAAAAGGTGAAGGAAGTAAAAGAAACGTGCAAACAGAAATCTGAGGAGGCAGCTGAGGACGTTACTGAAGAAAATAAAAGCAGCAATGACTCGAACAATGCGAAGGATGTTACAGAATCTGTTGACGTCGAAAAGGAACCAGAAAAGAATGAGGAAACATAACATCATGACAAATTTAAAATTCTCAACCGATAAAATTCTCAAATAAATTGTACTGCATTTTTGCAACTTCCGGCAATCGCAAACAGAAATTGCTTGAGCATGCCAGGAATAAATACAAGATGCTCAGTATATTTTTGTCTTTTAGCACTAGTCAAACATTTTCAAACAGATGTGAAGTATTTTTGAAACTCACCTCATATGAGCAGAACTGTGATAAATATAAACCATGTCAATACTTCAAAGATGTAGAAGAAATGAAACATTCACGTACACGTACGTACATATTTTTTTCACAGACGGATAAAGTCAACTTTTTAACTACCTGTCTACGGCTACATTAACATATATTGCATTTAGGTTGATAAAAGATATGGACAAAAAGATGTTATAATCTACTGCAATGCTGCTTAAGTACAAAGTGGTCAGCTGATATACTTTGCTGAATTTTACATTACTAAGTTGCAGAAAATAACAACGTGAATGTTATTTCATGCTATGCACCAATCTAAACATGTAGCTCTGGTGCCAAATAACCACAGTTACAATTTTGTAAGTTACTGCATCTAGGCTTTAATGTTCGTTACTCCAGGGTTACTGCAAAAGACCGGTAATGTTTTGCAATTATATGACATAGTTGCCCATGTTACAACAAACATGTTTGCAGATCTTATATAAAGGGTACTACCGACACTGCTGTGTAAGATTGGTATTTCGTCGTTTGCTTATATCAGTATTAATATTATTGCATGTGTTACAGAAAATACGGTATGTCTTTTGGGGTATTTCGATAACGAAACCATTAAGGTAGCATTTTGCATTGAAACATTATACATGTAACATTTGGCAATATTTGGTATTTGAGGGGTGTTCTCTGCGGTTTTTTTGGGTTTTTTTAAATTAACTAATTCTGCTCAATGAATGTAATTCATAATCAACTTGAGAGCTTATTGTGCTTATTACTTGATAGGCCATTATTACAAACAGTGAAACTGTATGGGTCCGATGTAATAGCAATATAGTTTCCGTTATCTGCTACGTCCTAACGCTATCTGTACTAATAAATGTTCAATGAAAATAGTCAACCTTATATTTTATGTTGTATATTTGAATAGTTTGTACTGTAAAATAATATAACTGCATTACAATGCTGAAAACAATACAATTTATAAAATGGAATGTATAATAAATAGCTTCATCCTGAAGAATCAGGAAAACCAATTGAACAATGTAAAGTTCCACTTTGACCACCAAGTACTTCTCTGTGGTTTTCGAATGAAAAAAATGTCCAGTAAGGCCACATATGGCATTTCAAATTTATACATTTGTCCCAACAATATATTGAATGCAGACATGTCATATTTATGACAGCCTAAATATTTATATTTAGGTTTCTGGTTAAATAAACATCCAGTACTTTTAGATCCTATGGGAGCAATACAGTTTTTGTCCAATGCACATTTTACCCAAGGCAACATCAATTGTCTGTGCACAGTCTCCACGTTATATAGTATAAATTGAGAGGTATCCACCATGCGATGAAAGTGATACTTCTCGGCAGATACATTGAAATACTGGAACATATCTGGATGTGTTAATGCTGACGTAGGATACACAATAGGCCAGCTCACCAAGCCCACTCTTTTGGCCTGACTGACTAGAAGAAAAAGTTCAGCTGACGAGAAAGTGGTGAGGGGGTCGCACCAAAACACACCACCAAATTCTACGAGGGCTTCCTGGAAAAGTGTGTTAAACCAGAAATAAATTTATATGAATCACAAAAGCTTTATTTTACTTGCTATGTTTTCTAAGAATTTTGGAAGCATTAGACACATCAAGCATACTCAATAGGTTCTGGGAGTCATACTCACCTGAACTAGTACTGGCTTGTAAGCATTCAAGTGAAGGTCCCTGCAGTGTTCCGGAAATCGCTCCCACATCACTTTTCGTATCTGGCATCTACAGATTACCGTTATCTGAAAAATTACAGTCGTATTTAATCATCTTTCAAGCATACACAAAATTCAAAACCCTATTTTCTGTTGTGAACATATTGCTTGCTACATTTTATATTTTTACGAAGTCTGCGTTCAAATTACATGCACTTTAGGCTCACATTTTTATGTTTGTGTGGTCAAATGCTTAAAACCAAAATTATTACTTGTAAAAGTATACTCAAATTAAAAAGTGTCACAATTTTCGTTGATCTTACGTAAGTTCTAAAAGTTTTCACCAATATCATTCTAAAAATTTTCACCAATATATAAGTTTCCTAAATTCAGATCAGTTTCCTAAATTCAGATGACTAACATTATGTTCTTGGTATATGTCTCACCGATTGCCTTTCTGCACTGGTCAGACCAAGGTTGTAAACCACAAGTCTTTTATCCGGAAAGTACATCCGAAACGATTTCAGAAACAACATCAAATCCGGAAACGTTTCCGAGTCAGCAGCAGTGATAACAACTGGAATGTTCTCATCGTCATGGTATGATTGAGGGAAGAGTCTGGGGTTCTGCACAAAGCCAAGTTCTTCTAACAGTGTCTGTCCACCATACCACGCCTTCTGGTAAGCGACCACGGGTGGTCTAAAACTATCAGCATCGGTTTTCGTGTGCAATTTAGTGTCATACAGCATACCAAGTATGAAGTAAACGACAACGGCAAACACTATGCAAGCAACGAAGGCCTTTAGACGAACCCGCATTCTTGTTGCTGGAGATATTCCATCGTCCTTCATTTAATGGTGGTTAACGTCTGTAAACGAAAATTTAAATGTCTGTGTACAGTTTATTTGCACCTGATTTGTATGAATACATGGAAGTTAACGTTCCAACCGGGCATGCGGGTTTCTCGTGCTGCATTTATCGTTTCTACACGCAACAGAAACAACAGAAAGTTGATAAGTGTGTTGTCACCTTTGCCAAACTGTAAAGACTATTTATTATAAAATATAAATATTGGCGAAGTATTGTCGATGTGGAAACACGGGCACCGATGTCTTATGGAGAAATTTATACTATTTAAACCTTAAGTACAGGGTAGGAAACGAAGGGGGCTTTGGGCTGCCTTCTCCACGTCATCTATTCAGCAGTAGACTGGATACTGGTGACAAATTAAACTGCTCACACAAGTAAACATGATGAACAAGTCAACTTGTCAACCAATCCAGAAAGATGACATGGGGTGCACTTGGATAGAACTTGGTGCTCTGTATTTTGGTAATTTACGCTTGGAAAGTAACTCTGGACTCCGGGAAAG
>JBCAUI010517678.1:0-12096 GCA_038406195.1 Haplosyllis anthogorgicola | reverse complement strand
GACTGCAAGAGATTGTATCGATATAAGCGGGATATCGATATAAGCGATATCGATATATCCGGGGAGGAGTGTATTTAGTTTATCATGTTTGCTTACCATGTGCACCATTGTTCACCATTAACTCACCACACATACAATTGTTCCATGTATTTAGTTCATCATGCTTGCTCACCATGTGCACTATTGTTCTCCATTAACTCACCACATGTACCTTTGTTCCATGTTCATCATGTACCAAAAGTATTTAGTTCATCATGTGTGCTCACAATGTGTACCATTGCTCACCATTAACTCACCACATGTACCATTGTTCCATGTTGTTTATCATGTACCAAAAGTACACTCCTCCCCAGATATATCAATATCGCTTATATCGATATCCCGCTTATATCAATACAATCTCTTGCAGTCAGTCAAATTAAAATATATGGATATTTGTTCTGCTTATATTGATTCAATTTTATGTTGCCAAATTTATCAATATAACTGGGGAGGAGTGTACTTAGTTCATCATCATGCTTGCTCACCATGCATTGATAGATCTAGGGGGCATGGGAGGTACGCGCCCCCCACCCCCATGGGCACAAATTTCTTCATTTTCATGCAGTTTTTGGAGATTTTTGTGCTAAAATCGGGTAAAAATTGGAGCGCCCCAAGGTTGGTGCCCCGCGACAAGAAATCCTGGATCCGCCACTGCCATGTGCACAATTATTTGCCATTAACTCAAAGTTAATTGTTTGGTAACTATGGAGACCATTGTTCCACACTGTTAACCATACTGGTACAACTGCTTCATCTTGCGTGTGATTTGCTCACTATGCCTATCAAGAACCACTGATTAAATTACTCAGTTGTACAGTTGAATGATGAACTTGATACAATGTACACTGCTATCCCCTTGTTCTCATTTTTGAATATAATTACAACTCAAATATCTTGATAATCAATTTTATGACATACCATCACATAAGTCACATTAAATATATGTACTTTTAGTTTGCAGGCACAATAGTGGATAAGAAGTTTTGTGAATTAATAATTTTTTATCATTGTAGAACATACTGTGAAGGAGGTACTTCAACTTGTATCTAAGCTATTAGATAACATGTATTAGCCACATGTATTAACCAGCTGTCTCCTCGTTGCAGGTCACTGGTGAAGCTGGTGTGCAGAGAAGCTTGTCTACCGGATACAGCTCACCAAAAACAGCCCACCAGTACAAAGTGCTCATTTATGTGATCAAAGTGTTCAAATGTTCTAGAATTTATTTAGAACCTAGTGTTTCCGTTTGGGATCAAGTATTCACATGCATCTACACAGATTTCAAATATAGAAGGAAAATTATGATGTTAGGCAATGATATTGAAATAAACCTGGGTCCCAAGAGATATGATACAGCAGAGTCTACATTACAGACATCATTACCAACAGTTATGGGAACTTTCCATCAAGGTGATCTAAGGTTTTCAAGAAGTTCTGGGAAACAATGTGTAGCAAACAGTGTCATGGCAATTATTTACACTAATATTTTGCCCATAAAGGACTGGAATCAAAACTAGATACTATTCTAGTAGCTGGAGATTCATTGTACAATTCAATCCACATTGGATGTGATTATTTGCTTGTTCAAGATATACCAGAACATGTTCAACAGTTTGGTGTATGTTACACAATAAAGAGTTCTGGAGAAATGTTTGGCTCACTTAATGACACCAGTTCTGGTCAATGTATTGGACAGATTTTAGTAAAAGCTGTTAAATCAATGGTTCATGCAAGGGAGTGGACATATGGAATTTTGTGCATTGGAAACTCAGAAACTGGTCCAGGATTTCTACCCAAAATTGGGTATGCATGTGCATTAATGATAGCAAAGAATAATTGTTACATGTTTGATCCACATAGCAGAGATGTATATGGTGCACCAGCTAATCCAGGTAGATCTGTTTTGCTACATTTCACATCAGGTGCACAGTGTTGTGCTCATATCAGACAGCTTGCGTACAAATTAAATGGGAATCAATACGAAATCACCTTGATCACTGCTATGCCTTCTTTGCTGAGCACAAATATTAGATCAAAAAGCAAAGCAACAGAAAAAACTAAGCAAAACTTAAAGGAAAGAGATACACAATATGTGGAAAAGGATAAAAATCCCAAACTTAGAAAAAAAGAAAGAGAGGTTCTTAGAAAGAGCAAAATCATCTTTGTATGTAGCAAATGTGCAAGTATAGTGGTTACAGGGAAAAGGAAAAGTTGACAGATGTTCAATTAAAGAGGCATAAGAGAGCTGATCCTGAGGTAAAAGAGAAAGAGACTCCATGAAAAGGAAAAGAATATCTTTTGAATTTACAGAAAAAGAAGCAAAGTCAAAGAGACAAAAGAGTTGATCCTAAAGAGTAAAGAGAGGGATGCAAAGAAAAGAAAGCATCCACTCACTTTAGGGAAATTGAAGCAAAGTCAAAGAGGCAAAAGAGATGTGATCCAGAATACATTCAGAGAGAAGCTGCATGAGATGTATTGAGAAAACATTTGTTAAGACAGTCAGAATTATATTGAGAGCAGAAAATGATTAAAATAGAATGAAGCGCAGAAACACTTACTACAAATGTAAGGAAAGGTATAAGAACACTAGACTGAAGCAAAGAGCACACCAAGTTCCATACAAGGTAACAACTGAGAAAGAAAGGACAGAGAGGAGAAAATATGGAAATGATCTATCAGAACTTTTGAACATATTTAACAAAAGTATTGCAGCAGTCCCAGTTTATGTGTGCACATGTTGTCAGCAGACTTGGTTCAAGTGCTCAGTATGTAGTGTGACTGAAATTAACATGACAACAGTTGATGAGAAGAACATGTTTGAAACACGTAGAACAAAATTTTTATCAAAAGATGGCAAAGAGTGGATATGCAAAACATGTTGGCAATCAATCAAAGATGCAAAAGTCCCAAAGTTGTCAGTTCATAATAAAATGGGTTTCCCTGAAATACCACAGGAACTTAAGTTGTATCAAATGGAAGAAAGAGTTGTTGCACTAAGAATGGCATTTATCCAACTTAGAGATCATCCAGTAGGTGGACAAACAATTGCTAGAGGGAATGTTGTCAATGTACCACTAGACATTGCTCCAAGGGGAAAAAAGAGTACAAAAGCTGTGAATTTAAGGAAAACATTAGACCTTTGGCAGTGTGGAAAGCTCTTAACTACCTCATGAAAGAAAGTGCTCTTTTCAAAGATGCAAATATACAGGTTAATACAACATGGCTTGACAGGATGAATAACCCAAATGGTGATGAAAGAGAATTTGTATCTAAAGAAACTAGAAGTCAGAAACCAGAAACAAATGCAAGAGAACCAAATAACAGTGATGATGAAGATAGTGATGAAAATAGCAATATTGAAACAGATGGACAGAAGCATGAAGATGAGTGTCATGTAAAAGTACATTACAGTGATATATGCAAGTATGAGTTGCAATGTGTTGATAGAAGAGTAGCCTCAAATGCACCAGATGTTCTTGCGGAGTTTTTGAGAACACTATAATGTCATCTAGATAGATGATGTAGTACTGCAGGTGCAGGTTACCCAGACAACTCTGCATCAGTCTCTGGAATGTGGCTGATGCATTGGTCAATCCAAAGGGCATCCGGCCGCACTTGTAAAATCCAAGTGGACTGGCGGTAAAGGCGGTGACTCTTGCTTTCCTCATCCATCTCTTCTTGCCAATAGCCACTTTTGAGATCAAGAGATGTAAACCAGATCGCCCCATTTAAGCAATCTAGGGTCTCATCAATTCTAGGGAGACTACACATCTTTTATGGTATGAGTGTTAAGTCTGTGCAGGTCTATGCAGAACCTGAGCTTGCCATCCTTTTTCCTAACAAGCACCACAGCACTGGCCCATGGGCTATTGGAGGGTCAGATGGCTCCCACATCCAGCATCTCCTGGATGTGTTCTTTGACTTCATCGTACAGGCTGGGTGGAATATGTCTACACCACTTCTTGAATGATGTCAGGTCCATCAGTTTAATTTTGTGTTTTACTGGACTGGTCTTTTCCAAGTCTAAATCGTTATGAGAAAATATGCATGCAAACTCTTGAATGAGGTGAGCATCTCTTTTGTCGGCCAGCTCCCAGTCGGCTGTACCAGACAAGTCTACCTGTGACAAAATCAATTCTGGATCTACCTTAAGGTCTTTGGATTTATTTTCACTAGTGCACTTTTTGACAAGGCTACCTCATCCTCATTGTCACTGATGTCAATGTCTGGTTCTACTACTTTCAGGGCCAACAACATTGGAACCTTGTTTGCAGCTGCAATGGTTCCCAATTCTGTTTTTGGTTTCAAGACTAATTCTCAAATGGATGTGTTGTGCATGGCCACATCCACCCTGGTTACACCTGGTCTTAATTTGCAAGAATTTCCAGGTATAAATGCTTTGCTTTAACCTGTAGGTTCTACAATGCAATGTACTCTTTTTGAGTGACCTGTTACTTTTGTTAACCCCTTGATTATGACAGTTTCCAATGGAGGTACCACAATCTTTTTGGTAATGATTACATTACCTTTTACCCACTCTAAATCGAACTCACCATCTGGCAGATAGGTGGTAGCTGATTTAGAAATTACTGTACTCACATAGGCCAACTTCCAGGTCTCAGTCAATGATCTCAATTTGTTTTCCGAAATAGAACCCACAATTTCACTGATTACTTTATTACCAATTTGGAACAGCACCCTTTTCTGGTACATGGTCATCCAGGCCTGGTCATCGGGAGCCCTACCAGCATCAAAATATCCTGATTGTAGGATTTAATTCCTGGGATCTTTAAATTTACTTTGATGTACATCCCCTACACCCACTACCTTCAATAGTTACCAATTGTTCTAATGGTTTAATCTCGTACCCATGGTCTTCGCAATACTCCCCACTCATCATTGAGATCATTGCCCAGCTATTGATCAACCCATGGCTTAGCTTATTGTCTATTAGAATCTCTGCCTCATTCTTGCCCCTGGCTTTTGTGGCTTTAAAAATTTATCACCTCCATTGTTGTTTGACTTACTATTAGAATTACTATTTGCTATTGCTGACATAAGTGTGGTGATTTGCTTCTGGATTTTGTCAAACTGGTTTCCCTGTTTGTTTATATGTTCAAATCCATCAGCAATGGCTGACTTGGCCATAGCCTCAGTTGGCTGGGTCACCTTTTTATTCTCTTTTTGCCTTGCAGCAAACACTAGCTCACTATAGTGTAGATCCAGATTCCTGTCATATTTGTAACACAAAGCATTTCTCAACCCATCACTCATGCCCTGAAACAGGCATTCTTTGAGGTGATGGTCACCCTCTGCCTCACTCATTACATTGGGATGTTGATGGCGGATAGTGTTGAGGCCCTTTTCTAACCTGATCACAAAGATTGGGACAGTCTCTGTTTTACCCTGGGTGATGTGATAAAAGTTCTGCATCAGCACATCCATTGAATCAGGGTTCCCATAAACCCACACAAATTTTGCAAAGATAGCCTCAATGCTACATCCCACAGGTAAATAAGTGATCACTGATGCAGGGCTGGGTGATCCCAGTACATACAGCTTCCTCTGTATGGGTATGACTCACATCCTTGACTGCATGCAACCATGCCTCCACTGTCACAGTACCCTTCTCCTGCACATGTCCTGAAAATTTAGGCAATACAGGGGGTTTCTGCAATAAACAACTTTGGGCTGGAGCTGCCCCTGACTCAGCTGGGTCACCCGCAGCTGCTCTTGGGTCTTCTTAGCTGGTATTCATCCACGGACAGCATTGACAGTGTTTGCATGGATGGTGTATGAAACCCATTTCCCATCGAATGGGGTCTGGGTGTCTGCATGTGAAAGGTTTCGTTCCCTCCCATGGTGACGGAATCTCTGCCAGTATGGCTTTGCACATGACAGATCACATCCTGAACCTGGTTGGGGTGGACCTCAGTGCACATGATCTCTACAGGCACCCCGAGCCAGTCAGTGATGCCTTCTATAGCAGCTCCTACTTCGGCAGCGGTTAGATTTGCCCCATAACATAACAAGAATTTGGTCTCATCAAGGGGGTGAATGCTTTGTGGCTGTATATGTGTGACTGTGGTTAGCACACCTTGTACCACATCTTTATAATGGAAGGCTTCCAGGATCAATCCTCTGCCCTCCGTTATTACTCTCATTGTGAGAGCAGTCAACTCTTCAATTCTGATTGACCTTGTGCAATTCTTAATTCTTTAATGTACCCTTTGGCAGTATTTTAGGTTATTGATTCTTGTTCTGGTTCAATTTAGACAATTTGGAATACCTTTATTTCAATTCGAATTGCCTCAGTGAACAATTAACAATCAATACCCTACTTTAATCGATTATATTACTTTAAACTACTTCACTTGATATTACTATGCTTCTAATTACCAATATTCATCTACCCTCAGTGGCTTATTAAAATTTAATCTACCTCTCTGTAGATATTTACTATGACTGGCTACTCACGTGTCTGTAGAAACAGTGATCCCATAGTGTTACAGTCATTTAATGGGTGGCTGGCCAGCCAAAATGTTTAAAGTTCACTGGTAATAATCCACCTATGAATATCCCTGAACCACACAGGGCAGGGTTTTCTCCAACAGTTATTGTTTATAAGTTTGAATCTTCCTTCTCACGGTCAGCCAGGCGGCCGGACATCAGTCTTCTCATGACTCGTCTAACACAGTTTCTGGATGACCAGACAGCTTTGGCTGACCAGGTCACATGACCACGTTCCTTGGTAAACAAGCAGCAAAACTTACTCTGGACGGCTTCCGGACCATCAAATCGGTGCTCCATTGAGAAGGAAGTGAGAAGGGATGTTTTCTGAGCTAGTTGTGCTGATGTTGGTGATCACTCTTTGTCCAGTGGTCCTTCATTGGGTGCCAAAATGTTAGACATCGTTCTGGCGGTATTATTGTATTTCGCGATAAATGTTTATCTGTTGTAACGCACTGAACAAAGAGGACTAGCAAGACAGTGATTTGTAGATGTGAATGCTGGTTTATTGATAATAGCTCAACTGGAAATGAACAGCAGTAATGAATGTCTAGGAGAAAACCCTATAATATGAAATTAGCGATGTTAAAGTAGACAGTCAATCTGCAGAATAACTAATTAACATGAAATCAATATTGCCACCATTTTGTAGCTACTAAATATATTCTACTTTACTGATATCTGTTTTATTTATCTAATTATTTATGTGAATACTAACTAAATTAAATCTATTTACCTGAGGCAACTAGAACATAGATGTTGACCATACAGTTTCCAAATTCCTTCTGAAGGCACAGCTTGTGTGTGCTTTATTTTATATGATTTTGTGGTGATGTCACGCACATGCTGCATGTACGATGTCATTTCTGGGCGTCACTAGTTGGTGCCATGTGGTGGGAAGCAATAACTAGGCTAAATCGTAACTTTAGTACCCAATATTTATTGAATTATCACACTATCGTGTGAATTTGATTAAAAAAGTTACCGCTCCAAAACTCCTGAAACTGTTGAAGTAGGGCATCTGCTAACATACCAGTAAAAAGTGCTGTTATGAGTGAAAATAAACTAAATCAGCTTAAAAAAAGTAGGGCGTACATTTTGTTTTGGTCATTTACATGTAATGAAATATCTGTCTGTCAGGTGTGGACATAAAAGAAGTTCAGGAGATAGTGGAAACTCACTTGAAAAACATGCTTTTGAAACACTTTGATCCCAAGAAGGCAGATTCAATCTTTTCGGATGAAGGAGCTGTAAGTAAAATCAATATCCATTAGTGTTGAATACGTCATCACAGCTGAAGGAAATTGAGTTGAAACCGAAATGCAGAAATATATTAATCTTCAGTAGAGGTCGACATGAATATATTTTGTATTCCAGTGTTAAGAGTTCATTTTCTTATTCATAGACTCCAGCATGGTTAGCAGAAATGATAGATCATCCCACATGGAGATCATTATTCTACAAGTTGGCTGAAGAATATCCAGACTGTCTGATGTTAAATTTTACCGTTAAGGTGCCACACTATATTTTATTTTATCCTGATAAGAAAATTTGATTAATTAAAATAAAGTAAAAGATATGAATGAGTGGGGTTTCTGTCAAATACACGTACAGTATGTAGAAATAAATTTTATTGTTATTCAGTTGATCTCTGATGCCGGCTTCCATGGTGAGATAACAAGTGTATCGACAGCTTGTCATCAAATTGAAGTATTTTCTAGAGTGCTGAGAACATCTGTTACTGCGTTGCTGGAAGGAGGGGAAGATGCACTAGAGAAAAACTTATCAGAATTCTCGGTAGGTCTGAAGAGATTTTCTTACACAACAGAATGCAATTCATATAAACACGTCAAATTGGAGATAACAAATTTTTGGTATTTGCAGAAAATGGTTTGCCATGGAGAGCATACTTACCTCTACAGTCAAATAATGATGCATATGCTTTCACAAGAAGGGAAAGGTGGCTCAAACATCAAACGAATCTGTCAAGAGGTGCAAAAGCAGGCACAAGAGAAGTAAACATTTATTTTTTTTAACCCTTTATATTGTCACATGCAGCATTTCATGCCTCATTGTTATTGTAAAATTAGGCCTGAAAATCACTTAACAATAGGATATCAGGATGAGAAGTGTATGTTACGTACGGACAATTAGAATCTAACATAATTCTCACGTTATTTTTGCAGGGGTTTGGATGTTACACCAATAACGTTAGCTTTAAGTGGAGCAGCTGCATACCCACGTGCTTGTCTAGCACTTGCATCAATGCTATCAAGAAATGCTTTAAATCCTGCTGATATTACAGTGGTATGTTTAGTTACACAGTACATTTCAACGAAGTAATAAACTAATAAGAACAGGACACCTTTTCATATTCACACCTTACAGTCTTGCAATGCACGTATTGAACTAATCGGAACAACTTGTAACTAAATAACTAAATCAAATTCTACTTTTGTTTACAGTTGTACAAAATGTATACTTCGAGTGACCCGCCGCCGGTTGAATTACTTCGAACACCACAATTTCTAGGTAAATATAAACACATGCATTAAAGAAAGCTACATGTATGCTCGTGTTTCGGTGAAGTTTTCAGTAGCATTTTAACTCTAGCTATGTCAATTCGTTTTGTATAACAATAGAACCACATTTCCGTTTTCAGATATGCTGATATCAACACTGTTTAAACCAGGCACAAAGATAAACCCAGAGCATCGACCGAAATATGTACATATATTGGCGTATGCATCATGTGTCTCGGAAACATATAAAAAGGTTGTTAATTTTGAACTATTGCAATGAACTTTTTTACGTTTCTTAACGTTTTAAATATTGATAAATATAAAGATATTTTAAAGATAACTTTAAAATGAGGAAACTTTTAAAATTGGAGACATGTGTATTTCTACAGGGTGTACGAAAATCGGTGAGCAAAGATGAATTAAAAGCAACTAGTCAGGCAATAGAAAAGGTTTACAATCTGTGTTCAGCAAACAAAGGTTCTTCGGAGTTACTAGCTGACGTTGGAACAATATTTGGGTGCCTTAAGTAAGTACATCCCGGAAATTACAATGTATGGGTTTGGTTGGGTAAATGGTATTTGTAATTTAATGGAGAATTGAATTTTTTACATTAATTTTAATTTGTTGTGCACGGCTATTTCTGCGACGAAAGTTAATGAACGTTATTGCTACTTGGGTCATTTGCATTTTCTACACTGATTTAAAAATTATCCCCAGTACAGAACTCGTACAACATTAGCGTGATCAGTCACCTTGAGATGAAGCATGGTTCAAGGACAGTCCGACACATAACCCAAGTATCTACAGAAGTAACTGTGTCTTGCCAGCTCACCGTTTTACCCACAGTACTTTCAGGAATGGTACGGTGCACTTCACAGTACTGAAGATAATATTCATATTGACCATAGAAAGTTCCACGTTGATGAAATATTCTTTTCCTTTTTCTGCAGGTTTCCCGTGGTGGGCATGGGAGTATTAAAATGGGTTGAGTACACAGTGTCAGATGCTAGTTACTTCAAACTAAACACAGACCATACTCCTTTACATTTAGTGTTGTTAGATGAGGTAAGTTTGCTATTAAAATTTGATAAATGTGTGAAAGCAACTTCTTTCTTTGATTCCTTCCAACACTGACAGGTTCGTGCATTAAATGTTTAGGTCATTCAATTAAAGGAGAGAGCATTTGTACAAATAGACCAGCATGATAAATTGAGTTAAACTTTATCTTGCAGGTATCCAGCAATCATATGTTATTGCATCAGAAGGTGTTAGATCTGTTCATACGGTTATTTGAGTCTTCTTTTGATGAACTTGATGTACTTGTGCAAGTAAGTATATGTGGCACAGCTAATGCAATCCAGTTGCTTGAATATTTTGCTCAAATTATTACAATTTTACATTAAAATACTAGTCTTTACTTACTGACAAGAATAATAGGTAAAGGCTTAACTTTTAAATTATAATTACAGTTGGAGCTGAAAAAGACAGTTTTAGATCGAATGGTGCATTTATTAAGTCGCGGTTGTGTAATACCAGTCGTCACATACATCAAGTCCTGTTGGGAGCGACGAGATACTGATATCTCACTCATCAGACATTTTGTAACAGAAGTAAGTATGCACATCAATTGAGTGGCCTAATATAACAGGAAACGGGTGTTTGAACAGTGACTGTCGGCACTTACAAATTCACAATGAGGATATCAGTGACTCCACCAGTAATAAGAGAGCATTGCTACAACATTGTATTTGAGCAACATCTCTGTAACGTAAATCATATCTAATTTACATTTTCACACCATTTTAGGTATTAGACGTGATAGCACCGCCATACACAGTAGAATTTGTACAGTTATTCCTGCCACTTATTGACAATGAAGACATCACTGGATCTTTGCGTAGTGAAGATGAGAATGATCCAGTGTCAGAATTTATAGGTATGGTCCTTTTGAAAGTGAGTTTTAAGTCAGAATGCAGTAAAGACCGTTCGTCGTTTGAAATGTCTCTCATACAGTATTGTCTTTGTACCTTGGTCATATTATATGCTTTGACGTCTGGCATTTTCAACATCAAAATAAGTATGTTTTCTTTTTTCGTCAGGTCATTGTAAATCAATGGTGTGGTAACACTCAAAGAGAAGTAGGTCTTCCCTGAAGTATTTTTGGTCCGGTGATGAAATAACTGAGAGGTGTAAACTTAATTAATTCGTTGGAATGAATCGGCTGGAATGTTTCAAGAATGCAGTAATCAGAACATAATAAAGGATCAAATGTGGCACTGCAGAGTTGTCGCCCAATGAGTAAGGAAAATGTGAATTTAAATTAGAGGGTAAGCCCAATGCTAATATGCTGACTGTGATTGCAAACTTGGCACAGCCAGACACTAGGTTCCGGCAACAGTCGCAGCCTGGCATCACTAACCTGACTGACTGCAAACAGTCGGCAACGAACGATACATATTGCAATGTTTCATTGTAACAATGGGAAGAGTTAAAGCAAATGAAATGGTAATTCGACGACAAATGTTAAAACGTGTCAAACACGTATAAAGATTTTTATATGAAGTTTGAATTGTTTTTACACAGTCCGTTACTACAGACTTGGACATTCTTGCTGGGGCAATTTTGTTGGTTCTGTTATTGCAATGGTGTAAAAGTAAAACCTAAACATAACTCATGACATACCGGTTTGCCAAATTATCCTCACTGTTTTGAGTTTCTTGAATTCGTAATAAATATTGTATATTTATATTGTATATCTACATCTTTTATTAAGATAAAATAAATTATTTTTGTATTTATGTGTGCTTTTGTTGTTAACCATACACCGTTGGTAGTTGTGCTAAAGAGAAACTTTTAGAGGTGTGGCTTTAGTGTTGTAAAAGTTCGTCCTTGATGGACAGGGGTTCCTACTGGTAAATTACACTTCTCCCCGGATATATCGATATCGCTTATATCGATACCTTTTTTCTGCACCAAATTAATAGACCCTCATGTTAATTGTTCTGCTTATATCGATATCCCG
>JBCAUI010517667.1:0-12096 GCA_038406195.1 Haplosyllis anthogorgicola | reverse complement strand
GTTTTAACAGCCGAAGGGGGGGGGGGCAAAATGGCGGACAAACATGGTTTAAAAGGGAGAACAATACTCGAATCGACTTAGAAAATAATAGCAAATCGTGATCAGGTTTCAATTACATATGTTAATATATCGAAAGTGTACTTTCAATGACACGCAAGGTGACATCTTTTGGCACATTATGCTTTTGTAAGCTATTTAAGGTCCCATCTGGCGAACGGCAGGCAAGGTTTAATTGGGTTAATTTTTGCAAACATTGTTTTAATAATATTTAATTATTGAAAGAAGTAAGCTTCAAGTTTTAGTCTTGCTCTTAACACCTCACTGCATCACTTTCAAGAAAACGGTATATCCAATGAAAAAATTATGACTTTTTAATTGCAGTGGCGCATCTGGTTTGTTGGGGGGGGTGTGGGGGTGGAAGGGGGGAGCTTTCGGGGTCTGAGTCCTCCCTGATCCCTGTTAAAACACGTTTAAAAAAGATGGCCATCATTTTGGGCGGCAAGTATTTAATTTGATCATTTGGCACCCAGCAGTCCGCAAATGAGAGGATGGTTTTGTTTAATTATGTAAAATATTATATAATAATAAGAATGTTATCTCATGAGCACGCAAGTGGCAGATCCACCCTGAATTTGAAACCCATGCGCCGAATTACCGCAAGTCTGAAACAAAGTATGCCAGTGGCCCCACTAAATGGACTTAAAACCGCAAGAAATAAAAGAAAAATAAAGAAAAATACTAAAAATAAAAAGAATGTGATCGAAAACTAGCGTGCGAGACATTCGTGCCTAAAAAGTCTGCAAGGACTGCAAGGAAGGTTGCGCAAGAAACGCCTTTTCCAATAATTAATTGCCGGATATCCATTCTTGGATATCCCCTTGGCACATTTATGGCTATGGTCGCATCTCAAAATTACTTTGTTTATGGTTATTTTGTTGCAGCGAATGAGTTTCTTTTTCTCGAAGTCGGCAGTGTTGATGAATTAGGTGTTTGTGAATGTAGGTGCAGTGAGGCAGCTTCGGATCAAGCAGCCTGGCAGCTTCTGTGTGGGCGTTCAGGAGAGAAATACTGCGAATAACATTTTTTACAGCCCGCTTGGCATTGCAATATAGGGATATGTTATCAGTCGTGTTTGTATGTACGTGTGTCCGTTTCTTCGAACAGTTGTTTGTGGAAAAAATATACACGTTCAATTATTATTAATTAAAGGGTCAACCATTGGTTTATAAATTAGCAACACTGATGTGAATACTGCCCGGAGTATTAATGATAAATTCAGATTTGCATACTTTTAAAGTATTTAGGATGCGTTCCAGTTTGTGGTTAAGTTTAAACGTGGAACGATGATTTTTTTTCTGTCCAAACTAATACGGCGTTAACGCATATGAATGCAGCAGAGCTGCTTAGTGGCTTAGAATTCTGCGGGTTTTCTGAAATGGGCTGTATAGTTTCTGTGTCACTCACTTATCATTGTAACGCGACGGACTTTTATGTCGCAGGAATTTTTTGATGTTCAAAAGCATCCTTTTAAAAGATTACACCTTGATTTCAACACAGAGTGAAGACTTTGTTGACTGAAATCCTGTTTGTTTATTATCATTTTCTGAACGCCTGTCTTAGTTCTTTTTACCGATATAAATTAATATCGTTTTCGAAATAATTAGGCCAAAGAGTTGAGTGCAGCCGAGCCATCGTTGCGTTGCATTCACTGTGGATAGACGGCATTTGTTTCCTCAACAGAGAATTATCAATAGCTTTTCCCCATCATCATTGTACGAAACAAAAAACAGCTAACCACACAGGATAATGCCTTTTTACCACTTGTTTTGCTATGTCTGTATCAATTTTTCATGTATGCGAACTAATAATTTATTTATCCAAAGCCATATAATCTTTCCATATAGGCGACAAATTGGAAGCACAATAAAAGCGGGGAAATGTATAAATAAGCTTTATTGACGTTAGATGCCGAAGATTGTGATGCAAACATTATCTGCATGATGATTTTGACTCAAGATTTTTCGGTGTGCATTAATTTACCCAAAACTTTTTTATTTATGGACTGATGTGGCAAAGAATACAATGATGATCACATTTGCTTGGGCGTGCTATTTAAGTTAAAATTTAAAATACAATTTATGTTTTTATATTTTTATTTCGTTCATTTGTATATCTGTCAGGTACGTGGGATGAATAATGATAATCGCACACAACATCATAAAATATAAAATAATCTCAAATAATTTTCATTTTAATTTCCTATCAAAAAGTTAACAATGGGAGCGACACAACTTGAGGACATTATCTACGTACAGCTATCGTATAAAATTTATTGATATTGTAATTTGCTAATGGTCCACGGTCTCTCGGGAGAATTGCGTGGGTTGTGTGTATCATTGTCATTTGCATAAACAGCAGTGTACTGTCATAGATGAAATATGAGCAACAAATTAAAAATTCAGGCAGGTTACAATTCATCTTTGTGGTGAAAGTCACTGACTGCGTGCACACGGTCCTTAACTAGTTCAGGAAAAATGTATAACAAAATATGATGAAGCAAGTATAAAGAGCAGATCAGAAGAGAGGAATGAAATAGATATTAACTAGCAATTAAAAAAATGTAAAATTTAATAAAGGATCAATATGTGAATTGAATTGCAGTCAGTTTGAGTAACCTAAATACAAAATTAAATCGCAAGTTCAAAGGCAACCTGTGGTTAATGATAAATGCAAATTTCGTGCCTTGAACAACACTAGTTGTTTTGGGTCGCCCAGTGCATGTTTTTGCATCGTCAAGTGTACATGTATGTTTGTCTGCACGTGCATGTATTGGCACCAATGCAAGTAAAGTAAGAAAACTGCCGAAACAAGACGATAAGTAACTAAAACTTGGGACCAAAAACAATTAATTCGAAGAGAGTAAACCCACGATATTGATTTAGTTTTTGCGCGCCCCAACTTATGACCTTGAATCTACCTGTCTATGGTTCATATACACCAGACTTATATAACTGGGCACCTGACAGATTGTAAAATGTGCCGCTTAGATGTGAAGAGTTGTAGTTTTTTGGTCCAGGGCAAAAAGTCTTCGACAGAAATTCATACATTTTTTACACTATTTTTTACAAAAAGTGATAACTGCTTAAAAAGTTTTGCCGCTATTCTGACTGTCGTTGTATCACATCAAACGAGCTGTAGAGGCTCTGAAAGCCATTCAACAGAAAAGTATACTGAATTATAGTAAATGTTGAAGTGTTTGTGCAACTCGGATTGCTTTTCAGTCTTTGGTGAATTGTCATGATGTGTGCGCACGAAGGTGAACAACAATTTAAAACTTGACAATGTGACAAAACATGGTGAACACTTTGCCTCTAGAATTATACACATATAAATTATTTAGGAATCATTTCAATGAAAAGTAGTAACGAGTACTATGCTTTCCACTTTCCAGTTTGGGTTCCCAGCTAATCGAACCCGCCTTCTACCTTGAATGAGCATTTAATTGCAAATCTGGATTAATTTCTTTAGTTCAGCCAAAAAAGGCTCAAATTAACCCTTTTCTACATGAACAATTACCCACTTCGATGAAAAGACTACATTTCAAATTTCCCTCCTTTGCTGAATATCTGACCATGCAAACTCCACTCTCATTTGCTCTGTTCACTTGAATTTGCTATCAGCATCATGACCACCCTACCCCCATCAGACCTCATTAGACTGATTTATTACACACCAAACCACACACCTGTCACTTCCTCTTCATGTTAAGTTTTACTTTTGTCTGGTGTCCTCCACTTTTTCAAATGTTAAAAGTTGTAGGAAAGATACAGAATCCACTGTAGACATTCAGCCATCTGTGTGTTTGAAACTGTTATAGAAGTAATAAATTTATTTTTAGATCTCTATAATGATTTCAGGCATTTTTGTGTCAGGTAAATTTCATAATTCCACAATTTTTAGCTGAACTGATGAAGAATTTCCATAATTATGCAATATATCCTTATAATCATATTCTTTGGTAAGCATATTGTATTGTATTAACATGTGTGAGAAGATAAAATGGTTAGTAGGTCAAAAGGAGGGTAAACACTTCTACCCTGTAATGAGGTTTTTATGACTTCCTCTGCCCCATTAGCTGTCTGGGGTCAGCTGCAGGCAATTACATTTTTTACTGTTTCAAGCAGATTCTGCACTTTACTATACTTTATCTGTGAAGATTCTACATTTTATGGTCTGTTAAGTAAAGGGTTAAGTGAATGTTTTAAGGTTGAATAAAGAACTAAGAACAAAACCAACCAGCCTCTGAGACTTAGTCAAAAATATACACCTCTTATTTTTGAATTGACAACAGATTAGATAAACCACTTACTCTCCCAGACACCTGGAAACATTTATGTTAAGGTTAGCGAGTATTAGAAATGGAATTCCTTTTTATACACGGTGCAATTGATCTTTTCAAACCTACATACATGGTTCCTTCGTTGTGCATCACTATAACTTACAGGTTTAATTGCAATCTTGAAGCCACATTTGTTCAGTATTTACAATAAAAAAACTGAAATATTTCTTCTTGTTTGTTTTGTTGAAGTAGCTGCAATAGTATTAGGCATGAAAAAGAGTTTTGTTTTCTGTGCAATAACAAGTTGATGATCTGCTGGGCTGTAACTTTTGATTAAAAACTGACTTGAAAATCTTTTTGCTGTTTGAGACCACATATATAAAATTTGACCCCTCTCATACTGTTGCAGACCGATTAATTTAATACCGCATTACATATATTTGTCTCGATTTTAATCCAAATTCTCTTCTAGTATTGACTTCTTAAGGGCATTAGAGATTACTGGTGTGAAATATTTATCGAACTTATTTCAAAAGACCTATAACGATTTATTTCTATCCCTAAAATGTCAAATAAAATACTTTCCAAAATAAGTTCAAGTATTTTATATCAGTTTAGATGACATTATGTTGCTGGTTTATATTTGACAGTGGTGCTCATGCATGTTTGGCTATATTTCTTGTGGAATTTTTGAAAAGGTTTCAAACAGATGCTTCAATGAAATACAAATGTCAGACAGGAAATTGTAATGCCAGGCCTTCACTTGACAAGCTGTTATGTATTCTTAATTAATTATTTAATGGAAAGGAAATAAAATATTTGGTTTCATGGTTTGAAATCAAGTTTCATGTATGGGAAAAAGTGTAAATGTTCTCCGACATTAAATAAATTTACAGCTAAGACATAGTGAAGAGTATGTCACAAAGGAAGTAAACTATGATAATTTTTTGAAAAAGAGAAGTCCAAGATATGTTTTATGAACGACACTAGCATAGCGTAGAGTTTTTGTCAGTACACAGCACTTGTATCATTTTGGAAAAAAAGAGAACAAAGGAGAGAACGAAAGAATTTCACGCTGTGCTTTTGATGCTCTATTGTTAAACTTCTGATACGAGTTCCGTGTACTGTTGCAAAATATCTATAAATTGATATAAATGTTTCCTTCGTCTGAGGATAAACGATACCTTGAGTGAATGAAATTAGTTAACTAGTTATTGCTGTGATCTTGGGAATTTTCTGATGTCCTTGAGACTCACCCCAGATGTGCATTCTACCACTCCTAATGTACGGAAATTAACATACAAATCATTATATATCTGCTTTGAGCAACAGATGACAGATACATGCGCTACATTAATACCAGTATGAGATTACAAAATACAAAGTCACATCAGTATAATTAGACACTTTTGTTTAATAACCATTCTTTAAAGGGGATTAGCAGTGGTTTTGCCTGGAGCAGAGTAGATGACATACATGATATTTGGACCACTTTATATTTACCACAAGTGGCCCATAGGCATAACTTCCAAAGTGTGCCCTACTAAGTTAGCGAGAATTAAAAATAACTTCGAAATTTAACAAATGTAGCATGATGGAACTTACGATATTAATTTGAATTTAAGTTTACAAGATTCCCAAAAATTTTATTTTTAGAAAGGTTACTTTTATTTTACTCTACCAGATTGCATCAAGTCCAAAAAATACTTTCATGACGATGTTTCTGCGCTTATCTGCTATGTAATACGCATGAACTATGGTCATTATCATTTATTACTTTTAAAATTACGTGATACCTTGTCCTGTTTTACTCTCAAAGGCACTATCTGGTCTATTATCTATCAAATGAAATTTTATATTGTAATGTAACCATCCCCAATGGAGTTGAATTAAATGCAAATCTTACCTCCATCAGTTTGTTCCTGATACATAAGTCTAGAAAGAATATGATATTTGCTTTATTCGCCTTTGGTGCGATGCTTCGGCGATGCACCGAATCTTGAGATAAACACTAATTATCTGTACTGGTTCAAGTGCACAATAGTACCTCATTGGCTTTTGATCCTTCTGGATGTCCTGGGGATACACACAACTGGAGTGTTGATCCGGATTGGTAAGGAATTTTATAAAAGCAGTTTTTCCACTTGCAGTAGCACCACCCTGATCTACTTCTTGGAAACTCTTGTTTATTTCACTTTTCACTGTATTTTTCCAAGAACTCTCTGCATCTATTTTCAAATGGACTGAGTGTTTGTTGATTAATCTCTTCTAATTTTACCCTAAATATTTGTACGTTTTCTCAACAAACGCAAAAACGTTCTCTGGGCGACAGCTAATCATTTTACAAAACTTTGTATTTCACAAAATGTTACTGTAATTTTGACTTCTCACAGACCATTTTGTTACGTCAAGATCTCTTAGTAGTTCTGCCAAACTTGTTTTCTGTTGCAATTGACTTCCACTATTATACTTTCAAGTATAATATCAAATTTCACACACTTGTCACAATCGCTACAAGTGTATTACTTCTTGACCATATTCTGGTCGCATTAACGTGAATGTGAAAGAAAAAAATGTATCGTACAAAGACTTGAATATTGACTTGATTTCTACTTCATTAACCTCATTATGTGATAATGTTCATTTGGCATGATTCCGCACTTGAATATTAACAATGCAAAGTATAGATTGAGACATTGAAGCAAGAAGATACACCTGATACATCCTAGGTATCCAACAATAACTATGTCATTAAGAGTCATTAAGTAGGAAAGTAAGCTGGCACACTCTGTCATTAACTTGAAAAGGTCGAGATCTTTTTAATGACATTGGCATCTTAAGAATGCATTTGATTTTGTCATCAGTCAATCTCAAATTAGATTCAATGTTAGCGCTAACAATTATTTTAGCATTGATTCTGAAGGGAAGAAAGCATTTAAAACCCCAATGGAGAGGGTCATGCACGAGTTCCTAAACAGAGATTACCAGTGGCCTGACAAATGGACCTTGGTCCAACAAAAATAAAAGAAAAAATAGAAAGCACTGTTAACAACATCTTAGAGTAATTTCCTTACGTCCTTAGTCAGAGGTTTGATGGCTACGTATCTCAGCCACATGAGATTTTCATAACAATATCCAATATCTTTGATATACTCTATCTTAACTGGTTCTAAACTACACAACAGTTGTAATGTACAGCGCATGAAATGTATTTAAATTTTCGCACAATAGTCAGACGATATGTTTTTACAGAAACATTAGAATGGCGTGAGGTTCTATTGTTCCAAATATGACAAGATAGTCTTTCAGAGAATATTTATCATACTATATATTATTTTAGTTTATAGTTTGTCCATTCGATTTTGAGGCAAATGGGCTTTTGGCCTCAAGTGAACAAAAAGTACAATCAATTATTGTTGATATTACATTATTGTCAAAATAGATCCAGATGTAGCATGGCTTTGGTGACCTGATAGTACTAATTGCATTGAATATCATAACTAGTGCACATCAGGATACCCATAGGTGCTAGCATGGATAAAGATCGCCTCTCGTGCAGAGAATCTCATGAACATGGTCAATTTAGACTCAATGTGTAGTATGTTAAGGTCAAGGAACCTGCTACTTATGTTACTTGAAATGCACATCACACAAATCCTGACAGTAGAATACCTGCTGTGAATGAGGCATGTCTGTGTGATGTTGTCAATCTGCCTTTTCCAGGGTGCTTCATATGCATTTATGCTTTTGATTTGCTGCAGGAAGGCGAGGAGTTTTTCCAATACTGCGTATTTCATGTTAAGCTTTATGTACAAATGTTGTTCTTGTAAGAAATATTGAATTACAAGAGTTACCTTCGCATGATCATTTTCACTTTTCCATCTCAATTCAAAAGATAATTTAATGAAAAAATATGCATAACAAGAAATCAAAATATGAAGAAAGACGGTACAGAAAATTACAATTTCAATTAATATTATTAGTATCACAGAAAGAATTTCACACGAAATCTAGCCCGAGGTACTGGTGGCAAATAAATGATTTACGTACTCGACTGAATGTTTGGCATCACTTGGTTGTTAATTACAAAAGGTGCGTATGTCAATCGTATTTGGTTTAACGTTACTTCGGTATGTTCTGCGACGCTAAAGGAGAGCATGTGCACGCCTGAAGCATTTGCTTGTTCCTGAAGTGGAGATCTTTGTGTACAAAGACAAAATACAAATGTTCGAAAGACTTCCGACTCAGAGCTGATGCATTAGCCTCATGTTTGTCGTGCTTATTACAGTAATCAGCCGGGTCATTGCATTTATTGAAGAACAATCAACATCTGTTGACATGATTCATTGCTTGAAGTGCAATACAACAATGGCAGAAATGGTCGGTCATGTCGGAGCTGATCTATGTTTGAGGCGTCACAGTTCCATACAAGTATTCCCTCTGCCCAGATGAACATTGTTCAATTCGGACTGACTCCTCACATGCCATGTTCTGGGAAGCTGCTTTGCAAAGCAGCAGTTAAGAAACATGTTGTGAAACATCCTACTTTGTAATTGGCAATCACTCTTGTTCGGAAATCTTCGTAAGAAAGGATGCGTTTGTTTTGAAATACGTATACATACAAAAAACTCAAGAAATATATTTGAAGGAATGTGTTTTTGTGTATACTTTTGACACTAGGTTTTAAATTGTTGGTGGTTTTTTGTCCCAATTGAGACGTTTATCCTCAACTTGGCATAAAAAGGTCGTTTGTAGACATAGCAGCTTTTCCAGGAGCTTTTCCAGTGCGGTAAGTTTACTTTATGTAATATACAAGTTATTATGCAAAGAACACAGCACGATAGTTAACTAGAATAATTTTTGTTCATTATTGCATAATTTTATAAAAAAAAGAGACAAATAAAATTAATTTTGCACAATTATGATGCACAAATGAGTAAGCAGGCAAATGACGGATCCACTCGGGCTTGGGCAGGTTCGCGTAAAGTCCGAAACAAAGGGTACCTGTAGCCTCTGAAAATGGATCTCATAGTCTCTCAACAATTAACAATTATTTAACAATTTTATTAATTTTCTAGTATATCTTCTTACTTTGCTGAATCAACACTCAGATCTAGATAATTTGTGCCATGTAAATACTCACACTTCAAAAACCCTTGTTGTATTTCAATGGCTATACCTCAAAAGGTCAAGAAAGACAGTTTAGCATTCGACCTGCTCCTACTCATGCCTGTCACATACAGAAAAACCTTGATCCACATCACAATTGGTTGGCAAACGTAAATGCGTGGGATCTGTAGATATTGCGGCTTCAGGCCCAGGCATCGGGTTATGTCTTTGCATGGATTTGTTTAGCGAATTTGAAAAACAGTAATATAAGACTTAAAGATTATGCACTAAAACTAGGACAAATGTATGATTCCCTTTTTTACACATTCAAATACAAACCATAAGGCACGTTATTATTACGACATTGGAGTTTATGGAAATTATTAAAGGACAGTTAGTAAAGGCAAAGAAATTACAAAAATCTTGATTCCCTTATTATTTAATCACTGAATGAAGATATTTTAACAACCCTTTGTGTGCTTCATTTCATAATCTACTCCTCTTTCTCTTTCTTTCTTTCTACTCCACATGAAAATATGTTGAATATAAAAAAATATCAGCTTATGAAATTCCTATCAATTTGGAAAGGTACAAAACAAAATAGAACAAATAACTTCAAGCTGTGCTTTTGAATTTCTATTGTTCCAAAACAGATAGAAATTTCATCATTTGTATAAAATTAGAAGAGAGATCATGTATGAAAATGTGGTCCCTAAACCAACTTACAAATAATCACTGATCTGACAAATTGATCTAAATGAGTACATTTATTTCCAATAAACAATAACCAATAACGCCAGTAGGGACTCCACTGCACGCCAGTCAGGAACACACCAGAACCCATAACGGTCTATCACCAATCCATCTGTAGATATATCTAGACTATTACCGATCAAACCGTCTCAACTTGATGAACCTTGAGCAAAAAACACACAATGTTAATGGAAACTGACTAGATATTGTTGGCAGTTAAATGATCATAAAACTACACCATCTGTTCACAAGTTACATATCTTTTGGTAAATTGGCTGTTGATTTAATTAGGTGACGAATGTAAGAATGTAATACCAAATTGCCTTCTGTGAAGTGTGCACTGCTAATCAGTAACTGCGGTGTTAAATGCACGTTGTACTAGGATAGAATGCGCGCCGGCTCATCTGCACGCCTTTAAGATGCTGCTTAAAGGGGGCGCATTTGAACCATGGCCCAATCACGCTCCTTAGATAACAATCTGGGTAAATAGTAGAAATTTGTGTAGACAGTTGTGGAAAGTTAGTTTTCACATACTTTGTGTTGGCTTTACCTTACGTTTCTCAGAAATAGATAAATATGGTTTGCAAATGTCATGTACTAATTATTGTAGATAAAGGAATATAAAAAATAAAAATGTAAATTTATTTATTTGTCAAAGTGTCATGTAGTAAATAATCATGTCTTAAATTTATTTATTTATTAATTTTATCAATTTATTGTAAATCATTATTTATTAAATTTATTTATTTATTGGACATCATTTTACAACTATTAAATATTAAATTTAAATCAATTTATTTATTAAATAATATTTTGCAACTATCATTAAATTTAAATAAATAAATCAATTTTTTACTTAAATAAATGACTTTTTTAAATAAATGATTTATTCAAATAAAAAATTGATTGACTTATTTAAATTTAATAATAAGATGTAAAATGATATACAATGAATAAATAAATTTGTCTGTCATTACATTTACTACATGACACTTTGACAAATAGATAAATTTACATTTTTATTTTTTATGTTCATTTATCTACATTTTAGTTTAACTGCTAATAAATTTGTTATTTACCTCCTGCTTTTGTCATATTATTTTATTTATTATTTCTCGAAAATAAGAGATCTCATTGTATTTCTGAGATGCTGATTTTGACATTTTGCAAAGTGGCCTTCACATTTATCATACAAAACCCACGCATTTAATCATCAATTTGGTGTACAGTTGAAGTCTTACAATAAACTTGTGAATGTTAATTGTTAAGCAAAGTTGGGAATGATAAAACTGCAGTATATACCGGAATAGATGAAAACCGTGTGTACTAGTTTTGGTACATGTATTAAGCACATAACTTTCGATCTACATAACCTCAGGTGGTGTTGGTTTTAAATAATGAAAGAAGCCACCCAGCCTGTGTTGAAAGATCAGAAGCATGTACAGGGTTCTCATAAGGTCCATAATAGACTATTGTATTATAATTGCAAGAAGTAAAGCCGTCATTTGGCATTGACAAGTGTGAGAAGTGGACCTCTTTAAGCATTAATATGCCTCCATTGCCCCAGGGTATGATGAAATGTCAGGTTGGGACTCCAGCTCCTTTCTAATAAATGCTAGTTTGAAACATTTGCTACCAAATGATTAGGCAGATGAATCAGTCAGAGATAAACGAGAGGAATTACCCGGGTAGGCCGGGTAAAATGTCGATCACGCATGGTCCATCTCCATACCTCATCCCCATACGTCATCCCCATACCTCATCCCCATACCTCGTCCTCTTCATCGTCGATGGAAGTATGGGGTTGTGACACCTCGCTAGAATCGTCTGGACAAAAGAACAGTCTGTTCTGAACGTTTGAAGGAAATCCATACATATTTGATTGAGTTATTTAA
>JBCAUI010517656.1:0-12097 GCA_038406195.1 Haplosyllis anthogorgicola | reverse complement strand
TATATCCCAGGGGATTCCTGAACAAGGAATATTGCTTGCATTCATTTAAAACACATTGTGGTCAATGTGACCAAGTTCTAAATTGTGCAAATTGGCTTTGCATGTTCAGAATCAGTCCTAAATGTCTTAAATATTAATGCCTATTTGCGTTCAGGCCATATTCCATGCCAAATTGCATGTAATATCTAAATAAATCATGTTCATTTTCTTTTATGCTGTCTGGAACAGTACAGTTTCAGCCAAATGTCTGTTGCATCTCAATTCTCATGTCTATTTTATTTGTATTTTTGGCAGAGTAATTCATGCTATATCTGCTCCAGCTGTTAGCTATTGTTCCAAGTTGTTAACCACCTGTCACCAAAGTGTTGTTGAACTATTTTAAAGAAGGAATAAATGTTTAAGAAATGACTTTAAGCTTTCGCTTGCTCTGTGCATTCACTCCGCCCCATAACCGATTGCAGCTACTCGACACTTCCATGACAACTTTAACACTTTAAATCCCTTAAAAGACTTACTGGGGACAGCACTTATTACCAGTAATGTAGCAAAGCTAAATAGACTACTGACATTTTACTTAAATTACTGAGAATTTATTTCCGTAATAGGCCAATTATTGCCATTTACGTGATCACGAATGTCTGCAAATCTAAGAAGAAGATTAAAAATTTATTCCACGGAAATTGTGGAGGAGAAATTACCTTTTGCGTCATGTCATTTCGTGAAGTTTTGACTTTAGTGCAGCATTGTCAACTGCGCAATAAATATGAGGAAATTAGAAACCTATTTAGAATTTGCAACTGATGTGAATACCAACATCTGCAATTATATAATATTGTTTCACAATAAGAGTTGAACTCCTGCACGTCTAGTGCAGTGAACCTACACAACATCCAATAATTTTTGACAGGAATATTTCTTTAGTAACAAGTATAAACTCACCAAAATAC
Organism: Haplosyllis anthogorgicola; assembly: GCA_038406195.1. Classification (NCBI taxonomy): domain Eukaryota; kingdom Metazoa; phylum Annelida; class Polychaeta; order Phyllodocida; family Syllidae; genus Haplosyllis; species Haplosyllis anthogorgicola. Next base: position 11,150 of record JBCAUI010517656.1, on the reverse strand, counting down.
AATTATATGACAATTTAGAGTGAGGGTTCCAACAGACGATTAAATGGCCATATTCTTGACACTTCGGGTAAATTTACAAAAATAAACACATTATTACCTTAGTTAAATAGAAGTCAGGGATACAGAGTACAATGTGCAGTCAGACAACATCTACAGGTACTACAATACTAGAAGAAATATAAATTAAAAACATTTATGATTTCAACGATGTCAAGAGTGTACAATAAAATTATAAGTACAGAATGTAACACAGAAACAATGCAAAATAAACAAAAAGGAATACTGAATAGCTTTCTTATGACTATAAATTTTTCGATGGCCTTGACATTGACGTGACCTTGAGAAATTTAAAGGCAACTAAACTTTGCATTCGTAATAAATAATTTAAGACTTAACTAAGTTATACTTAATGTTGCGTGACACAATTAAACGTACAGATATGACCAGGAAACACGAAATTCTCCTTATTCTGAATATCATAGTTACCAGTTACCTTTTACACTTGGCGACTGGCTTCCCATGTTACCCCTCAGCACAATTATAGTAATCCTAAACATTGGCGGATCCAGGATTTCCCCACTGGGGACGTCCGGCCTGTGTTGGGGGGGGGGGGCGCCAACCCAATTTTCACCTATTTTCGCCCAAAAATCGGGAAAAAGTGCATGAAAATAAAGAAAATTTTGGCCGTAGGGGGGGGGGGCGCCTCCCGTGCCCCCCCCTAAATCCGCCAATGTTAAATAACCAGACTTTTGGACTCACCCCGAAGACGCATTAACGAATAAGGCGGGTAACTTTTTCCGGACACTTGGCCGGATATCAGAATTTTTTTGCCTCCAGTTTACGCTTAACACTCACACTTCTCTGAATGGAATTCGCGTCAGCACAAATTGCCAAAATAGGGAAAACATATTTCGTCAATAGACTTGCACTTCGCGGTGGCGAAATTTGCGAAAAATAAAAATCTGGGCAAAATTCATGAATAAACAATCAAATTCAGATTCGGATTGCAAAAATGATATTGTTTTGCCTTGTTGGTAACTTTCGTTAAATATCTTGATTTTTTTCTGTCAGCACGAGTTTAAAAGTATAATAATTTTAAATTTCGTGTTTACTAATCGGAGTAATAATTGATAAGTGGCAAAAGAACAAACATAGAAGTGTAACTGTACTCACTGGATCATGATTTGGATCAAGTGAATCAACCAGAGATTTGATATGTCCATCTTGAACTACTCGATGTTGTACATTTCCACTGTGTAATGCAAAGGAATACAAACATTATGTAATAATCGTGTTGATGGAAAAACTCGTTGGAGTACGTTAAAGTTTTGTTTTCAATTTTTCCTGATTAACGAGGTAGATAACAAATAAAATGATAGATTTTAGTCCTTCGCTAAAATGAATAAATTTTCAGATAAAATTTGGCTATTTTGATGATAACGAAAAATGATATTTTTATTGCCAATTTGCCCAACAGAAATCTATTCGTGCTTCATTGGGTAAAGAAAATAAATCTAGAAGCCTCCATTGAATGACATAGAAAAAAAGGAGAAATGTATGTTCACCTATGGCACATGACGGTAAGCACTCGGGCACTCATGATCTGCAGGCAGTGGTGTGTACAATGCCGTAAGCGCACGCTGGGCGTACACTTGTGTCTTGTACCCATAGTCGACTTATGTCGTTCTATGGCGGTACAGAGTAGAGTTATGAGAGGATCCGGGTCGCTATTGAACAGCAGCTCAAACGGTGTCCTCTCGATTGTATTATCACTAACTATACCCACGGTCACCCCGCTGTCACACTCCTCGCTTAAGCCTCCCATGAAGCTCGTTTCCCGCATTGATGATTCCCCAGAACGGTTGCTTCGCATTGAATCCTGTTGATTCCGACCACTGCTGGATCTCATAGAGGAGTTGCGAAGCTTTCCAGGACTTCCGGTGCTCCGACCCCCCATGATCTTAGGACTGCCCCGGATGAGATTCTCAATCTGGGCATGAACTGGATTGTTAACATCCGAGAAAACTGAGCTCATCATGGAAGATTTCGTACAGGACGTGGGTAATCCAGAATGAGAATGTGAACCACTTAATCCAGTGGCACCAGCAGAGGTACCTCCAGCTCCTGGAGATGCGCTTTGCTGAAATCCAGATCCAGATAAACTACTTGGTAATCCATCCCTGGATGCGCTGGCATGTAATCCGTGATGTACGCTTGGCTCCATTGGACTCGGGGTGTTGATAGCAGCGCTCCCCGGTGGTTGTCCACTGTCCTCCATCTTCCACGGGTGGTAGACTCCGTGTATGACGCATATGTCGACGATGCGGTTGATTGCGGAAAGTGCGGTGAAGTGAGATGAGGCTGGACCCCGGACCATGTCGATAGCGAGCCGCAGGAGCTTCGTGAGCTGGCGTAACACCTCCAATTTGACCAGACCACAGGTGGCACTGTGCAACTCATCATGGCATGTCTGAAAAAGAAAGCATTGGTCTTTTTATTACCTGACGATGCTTTTCAGGGACATTTTAAATTTCATCCATACTTTTTCCCCTTTTTGAATCAATGTACATTTACGCGATGTCTTTGTTCGTGTGAAGGGAAAAACACGAGACACTATTGTTGTCAAAACAAAGTTCAAATTATGAGCTGAGGGATGATTAAAAACATTATTTAAAAGAAATAAAAAACAAACAAGTTGAGGCGCACATCTTGTCCTGTTAAGAACAGTAATCAGGAAATGTATGTAAAAAGGAATACTAAAAAGCAATCAGAAAGAGATATATTTAACATGGGTGCGTCCTTCTCCATTTACAAATATTTTCTTTTCTTTCCTTTATCATTTTTCCTAGAGATTACACGAGATGCTGCTGCTGTCACTACCATTACAGTTTTCATAAGAAACCCCCCATACTTCTAAATTATGGACATACAGATCTGATGTAGGAGTCCATGTCATGTTCAATAGAGTCAGAAGAGACATCACACCGTACAAAAAATATTACAGAAAACCTCGTCTACTAGCTATGGAAGAACATGAGCTTAAAGCTATGGATCAATTTGGTCAGACCATATTCAGTGCAAAGGAGCCACGTAAATCTAGTGCTCTTATTTGCACATTTCCTCTCTGTTGGAGAACCCTGTGAAATACCTCAAGGCCGAAAGCAATTACTAAGAAATGCGAGTACGTTAGTAATGAGGTCATCCAGTTATTTTAAGGTGACACTGTCCAGGCAGCAAGCCAACCAACTGATCTTTAATTTTGTACAAGGTTTGTACAGGGCAACTGTAGTCAGCCTCTTGGAGCCAGTTCCTTTCCTTAAAATGTTCTTTATACTTTGACTTTCAGTATTAAAGAGTTTCGCTTTGAAACGAGGATTTGCTTTCAGATATGTTTCTGTTTATAAAAGTGTTTACATTTCTTGTTTGACTTTTAAAACTGCTGATGCTTTGCTTTATTTGCTTAATTTAATGCATGATAAATATCGCAAAACAAGAAGTGGATGGGTGTAGGTGTTCTAGAATAATCAGAGAGAGAGAGAGAGAGAAGGAGAGAAGAAACAGAAGAAGCAGAGAATTAAGTTTGACATTAGGAAACATAATTAGACTGATCTGATTCATTGACTAATTGATCATTATAATATCCTGTTCCTTCCTTTTTAATTTATTCATATCGAACATAATTTAATTCTGTAAGCCATTTCAATTTAATTTCGTCGAACTCGGAAATAGGAGAAGAAGGTAAAAACGACAATGAAGGCATACAACTCTCGACAAGAAGATGATTTATTGTCTGTCGAATGAGTATGTGGTCGTCCGCCTAAAAAACTTGTAAAAACAGAAACTAAGACAAAACGAAACAGACGATAACCATCAAAATAGAAACCAAGACAAAACAAAAATTTCAATTTCAATTTCCACTCCATTACATTGTTTTCTTTGGTGACATCATGATGTTAGATACCATTGCTATGACATTCGACAGACTGGTAGTTGCACAACTACTTTTTTCATTGGGAAATTATCTAACCCATAGACACGGGCGGGTTCTGATGCTGCAAATAGTCTGAACAGAATACGCCTGGTCTAATAGGGTTAAACGATTCTAACAGCTTTTCGAACACAAAATTTGATATTTGAATGGACTTGTGGGACGAAGCTGCGTGCTGCAGACAATTTTGTCACGGTTACAACAAGTCATGAAACTGGTGGCTTTTCCGATCATTTACCGCTGTGTTGACGTAGGTCGCTTAAATTACGACAGGGAGGATGTATTGGAATGTTTATTTGTTAGTTTTGTACTGTTTTCCAGATAAGCTCACGAAACACGTCCCTTTAACAGTTTTTAGTTAAAAGGTTTCATTTTGAAAAATGAAAAACTTTATTGTTTGATCATAAAATTCGGCTATCTAGACGATTTAAAAAAAGTTATGAGGTGATTAGATAACGTCATGTTACTGTAGAACTTTTGTAAACAAATTTATTTCTCAGCTCATGTCAAGGACAATACGTTGTAACTAAAGGTAGGTAAAATTAATGTTTGACCGCAACTTAGGCCAGTCCTATTGACAATGACAGCTTTAATAAAACTACATTAACGGGCTATTTTTAGTTTGCTCTTATTGCTGGACATGGAGAGCAACAGTTAATGTGGGCTCTACACCATAGTTGATGTTTACAAGAAGCACTGATGACTTGGCATGAGACTGCAGACATTAGAGATCTACCATCTTCATGTTGATTCATGAACCACAGGGGTGTAATGGACAAATTCTCTGTAAACAAATTCTCATCTTAGGTCAGATGAAATTCCTTATTTTGATTCCTAATTTCTAAGGCTTTTCCACAATAAAAATGTAGCACTGAAATTTGCTTAATTTCAGCAGTGAACTAAATATTTCTTGGACAACACAACCAAACAATTAAACACCATTCACTGTAGCACGACTACATTTGCCATTACAATTTAACTTTACAAATTTGCACTTTAAAGTTAAAATTCTTTACTGTTTGCAAAAAATTGCACCCAAAATGTCTCTGGTAAAATATCGTAAGTTGATAGCACAGAGATCAAACAAGGTATCTTCGATTGTTAACGCGTACGTATGTGACCTTTACGATTATGCGCCTGGTGTCTTGCAGAAGCACCTTCCACAGTGCCTTTTGGCATTTAAATTAACCTCTGGAATCGTATTTCCAAATAAGGATTGAGACTTTGTGCTCTGGTGCAAATCAGGTCTCATCTCACAAACAGATATGCTGTGATCGTCTATGATTAAAAGTCCTTCATAACAGGGAGGGGAGAATTGCCTTGTCTAGTTTGAGACCGCACACCTGACCTAGACGGTAATTTTATTGGTATCCTTCATTTATGTCTCAAAAAAAGACATGCGTATTTTGCATTAGAGAAAAAGCTATATCTTTCTAAAGGCACAATACATTACTTGGGATGTTCTTGGTATTTCAAATGTGGAAGGCGTTTTTTTTTCTTTTGAAATATTTACTCTAAATGATCAAAAGTGTATTGAACGTTCTGTAACACGACCGTGTATTCTATTAATTCACACATTAAAATTATTTGACAGAACCGCAGTGCTCCCACGACATAACCTTTAGAATTGGCTGGTTGAGTTGTGAGCGTAATTTTTTGTTTCGTCAGATTTCAGCTGTTCTTTCTCATTTCCAAATGGAATACGTTATCTTTTACAGCTGTTGAAGTGGAGAATTATCCTCAGGTATAGGTATAAACCTTTCATTCGGTGTTTGAGTACTTTTCCTAAGACCAGTTTTGGATACACTGATTCACCTATTTTTTTTTAATTTTAGGCATTCTTAGTTTCTTTTTTTGAAACAGTACGAAGTAGGAACAGAGGTTGTGGCAGCTGAATTTAAATTGATAATGAGCGAGAAAGTGTTAAACTGTAAGAAAAGTTGAAACGTATTTTTGCTGTGTAACATTTCCAATGTATCTTTATTGTGCGGTTGGTTACAATCCAACAATTACGTAGATTGTTCTTACCTGCAACATCTGATTAAAGAGATTGTGTAGTAATCTGTCTAGTGCTGGATGTTCGCCCTGTTCGTTGATTGTTAGAATGGAAGACAGACAAGCAGACAGGCCGTCCACCAGTGAAGGTATACACTCTGCGTTGCAAGCCAGCTTAATGAGCGTCTGCAGTGATCTCTCTGTCTCCTCCATCGGATTGCGTTCTGCAAAAAGAAAAAAATCACATATATGTAAAAAGTGTTTTAAACGAGAGATATTATCCAGATTATCGAATAAACACGTGAAAGTCCAACACGCATACAACCATTGGAATATCATTGAAATCATTGAAATTTAGTCCGTTTTTAAGTTAGCCAACCGTAAATATAGGTGATTCAGGATGTCCCCTCACTAGTTAATTTTACATTGTAGATCAGGTGAAACAAATCATCCCTTTCAAGAAACTGGTCTAACCCACCTACAGAAATTTCTAACAATTTGGGAACGTGAGAACAAAAGGATTCCACGATGTGACATTGATGTAAATAGCATAGCGTGAAATTGTGTTTTCCAAAACTGATAGGATGCACTTGAGTGATGAAACATTTACCAATTAACTTGGTTTTTTGACAGCTCCATTATTATTCAAGATAAAAAATAAATTAAAGAACAGCCTGATAGTTTAGTTCCTTTGATTTCCTGTGTAGGTTGTCAGAGCTTGTCTGGTAAATATTCCAACAGGTAGTCAGACACTGTAGGAATCTCGTGACCACTTTCTCAAGGCATGGAAACCAATAAATATTTAAGAAAATGTCGCATTTTAGAAACAACAATGCTAACATGGAATATAGATATTAATTTTATGACCAAATGCGGAAACAAAAGCATTCTATGAATTTCTGTCACAGACGCAACGTAAAGATAAAATGATGCTGTAGTGCGAACAATTTGTATGCACAATACATGACACACAGCTCAATTTCTTCTCCCCGACATCATTTACTTTACCTGATTGCCATGGCAACCACAAGCCAAATTAGATTAAATTAGATAGTTGCATTTAATTAATATTGTTCCGAGACGACCCATCTAGCACTTTGTGTTTCCCCCGGGCTGAGAACTACGAAAAGGAGTAGTGACTCCCGATTCTTGAGATACTTTGATTATTCGTTGCATCCCATTAATAAAATTGACCATAGTTTCTTTTGTTTTTTTTCCATGATGTTTGTGGTCCAAGTCCATTTTATGGTGTCAACTATCATTCCCGTTTTAGACTTAGGCCGCAAATTTTAAAGCCAAAGCAGATTTGTCACCTGCATGCTTACTCGTTTGTGTGCGAAAACCTCCTAAGTCATTTCTGATTGGAATCTACTTCCTTAATGCCCAGAGGCCAGAGGGGTATATGTGTGAAATTATCTTTAAATTAAAATAAGGTCTTTTGTAACTTTAGATAATCAGGCATTAGTCAAGTAACGGCCGTATTTTAAGTAAAGATTTTTATAAGTTTCAAAACATCCTACAAATTTAATTGTCAGTTTAAGTAAACTATGTTATTTACCCGCAGAAGAACGTTAGAAATAAAAACTGACATTTGTTTGTATAAATTGTTACTCTGAATTCGTATAATTAAATATAGAAGCACTAAATTCATATCCAAGCATGGAGATGTATATAACCAAACGCAATGAAGGACGAGGAAACGCAAATGAATGAGGAAATGGATATATAATTAGTCCAGGTAGGGGGCTAACTTAAAGAACCTCCTGACATTTTACTCTTTTCTGTCACTATAATCACGTTATGCTTTGCCAACTGTTCCCTATTGCTTTGCAACCATCTTAGGTAGGCCGGTCACTGCCCTGAGAGAAGACGATTGGATGTCACATGTTTCAGTGACTAGAATGCAATGGCTACTTTATATTGGTATTGAGTGCTATCTCAGGCAGAAATTGATCATCTTAGTTCTTATTCATTTCAATTCAGAAACCTCACGCCATTCGATATAGACTTTCAAACTGCATTTCTGCAGTAACCTCAAATTGCACAAAGAGAATCCAGAAATAAAATTGATGTTTTGGACCTTTACGAAATCCTACTTGAACTCAGTCTGTAAATAATGGCAAATACACATCAATGTAGCTTCCTGTAAATAGGATGACATTTTCCTTTAAGTATTGGCATTATGGAATCAGATTCAGATTTAAATCTTTCAGACAAAATATTAAAAGAGATATAGAGGATATACAACAATGTAGAGGACATACATATTTGAATTTATTATTTTAGATTTTGTAATATCTATTAAGCTCTTTTATCACGGATAAACGTATTTTTTTGTCGTGAACGTCACAACAGAGAAGTGTCTTATTACTGGTTTCTATTTTGTTTCCGTAAAAAGCCTGTCTCCTGTATTCATTGTGTATGCTCATGTACCAGATATCATATAACATACGTCATTTAAAGTTTATAAGAGTTAATATCAACTTACAGTTGACGTGTCTAGGACGTAAATTTGTAACGTTAATCGAGGTTTTTCCTAATTCATTTCACTGCCTATTTAGGCAGTGAAACGGATTAGGCAGTGTGGTATTATGTACCGATTTTTAGTAATTGACAATAAAATGTCAAAATGTTGAAAAATAGAATAATAAACTCCTATGATGTATGTCATCCTGTTGTTTTCCAATTGCAATTTATGAGTAAATTTTAAATTAAAATAAGTGTACTTTCAGCTAAATACAAATATTTGCACAAATAACTACTTTTTTATAATTCTATTTTTCGACATTTGATGTTTTATTGTCAATTACCTAAAAGTTGGTACACAATACCACACTGCCTATTTAGGCAGTGAAATGAATTAGGAAAAACCTTGAATACTTTTCTTCTCACAATGGTGAAAAAGTGTGGAGGTCGCTGATAATGTAGTTTCCTGCAATTTAATCCCATTCACTGACAGAAACTGGAAAAAATGTCTTGCAAAATACTTAAATTCAAGACTCTTTTGTAAACGCTCGCAACGTTTTTAACAAGACCTGAATTCTCAACAATGATTCTTAATCTACAAGTTACAATGTGGCCAACTCATGTATATACAATTCAGACCGATGTATCTTAATGTGGGCATTGTGTCCAACTACGACGAATGAGCTTTCGTCTTGTGCTACCCACTCACTTGAGAAATTCACGTTCACAGTTTGAATATAAAATTGGTTGTTTGGGTCATGTTGTAAGCGCATGCATGCATGAGCTTCGAAGAAATAACAGGACATGTTTCGATAGTATGCATTTTTTGACGTAGCATTTTTAGCAGCACAATGGGAAGTCTGAATTTGAAAACAGAAAGAAATGTATGTAGTCATGCCTGATCTTTTGGAACCAAACCTAAGAAAGATCCTTTGCTAAAATAATACCCTGCTGTCATAGATGTGAACTGTTTTGTTACAACCGTTGCAGTGCCTTTTCCACGGTGAACGACTCCGCTAGTATGCCTTCTTTTGATTTCTGGCTTCTTATGTTTTCTGGATAGTAACTGACTGGTTATTCCTCCACATACTATCTGAAACTGAGGCTGCTAAACTTGAGTGATCAGCCACGAAATGTTAATCCATGTCAATATGCTAAAGCTAATACTGATGTTACAAAATGACTGAGGTAGAGAAATAGACTTAGTTCAGCGTAAAAATGTCAATTACAATTAAATCAAATGCACAATGTTTCAGTTCGGTTGATATTGCATCAGGATGGATGCACCGTTCAGACTGGACTTAATTAATTATTTTCACTAATTTCCGAGGCCTTTTCTGTGTAAATTTATTCATTCGTACAAGATAGTAGAACCTGGCGATTCGAGAATATTAGTTTTAATTAAAGTAACCTCAATGCGCAGAGTACGAGTATATTTTGGTTGCTACATCAAAGCAACACCTGATTATGCTGAAATATTAAGTCGACTGAAAATGTCAGCGTGGATTTCTATTGTACCCAAAATTAAGATCAGAGAATAATATTATAGTTCATGTTGGATGCAATTTTTTCAACAATGCTCAGTTATGTTTAAATTACAACACGTATGCAATACAAGAAGACGTCTGCTAAATAAAATCTGGCAAATAAGGCAAGTTGTAATTGCAACCGTATCTCAATCCCCATCTGCTGTTAAGAGATCACCATAAATCACTGTACATTATTATCCACCTGGGAGCTTAACTAAGAGAACCTCTTGACATATCACCTCTAGTGTCTGTAATTATGTTACTTTTACAGAACCGGTTTATCTACGTCATCTTTACGAAGAGCAATTTTCTGGATGTTGTCCTTGAAAATAAAAGTCGTGGGAGATAATGGTGCAGTGTGTACAGCATTGTTGAATTACTTAATTTGATGTTTTATCCTTCATACATATTTGTAAAAACATTGCCCATTGTTGAGAAAGTTGAAGGAGAGAAAAAGACCACTCTACTTGAATTTCAGTTGGTTTACATGTTGTGGCTAGATGTTTCCCGTGGTTTGCAAGGACTGACATAGACTCGGCACATTCCTTGACTTTATACATTGCCGTACGTTCAACACAAAAAATTACAAGCTCTACAGACAGTTCAGTGTTGTATCTGTATCGTCAATACACAGTCACAAACACTCAGATGTGTAGCTGGGAATGAATGGCGAACTGTCCGTGGTTCAACTTCCCACAAAATCGTAACTCTCTGTGTCATAGTATTGTGATGATTAGATTACATGTCTGATAGAATTCCAGGCAACTATTCAACATAACAGAATGGGTCCAACATGGACAGGGAGGTCTTTAACATCATTTAATACACTGAATGCTGAGTGCTTTAGATGTATAACATCTAATGATAACAAGTCACAGGTTGTGACAACTGCTTCCTTTATAACGGCAGCTCTTGTGTGCAGATGTCTGGACAGCAAATATGTTATATGAACAGGACATCTCTGGCGGAATTAGTGAGTGAGGTTTGATTTGACAGCATGTTTACCCAGACGGGCCCACAAATGTCGTAAACACTTTATTTCCACCTAGACAGCTAATATACATGCACTCTGTGAGGTGTAAAGCCAGACGGCTAGTTAGTCTATCACGCTTTGCGTTGATAGACTACTGTAGACGGCAAGGTGGTTTCGCTGCAAGTTCAAAAAGTGAGGA
>JBCAUI010517645.1:0-12099 GCA_038406195.1 Haplosyllis anthogorgicola | reverse complement strand
TTTAAATGCCCCTGCTTTGAGCGACATCTTGCCTTTTACGACACTTTTGGATTGGAAAAGTTTGGTGTCGCTCAAAACAGGTTCTTCTGTACCCAAACTAGTTCTTCTTTCTAATAGAAAACTGGGGAAAACTTAGCAGTTGGTCAGCAACAGTTGGGAGGATGGAAGTTACCTTCATCGTGGAAACATATGTATGGCAGCACATTTGAGAGAATTTTGTTTCAATAGCATTTATGTTTAATGAAAAGACCGCACAGGCAAAGGGACCTTGTTTCTGTATTCTAACATTATGAATGTCTTTAACTGACGTAAAAATAAAAACAAAGATTCTTTATAAGTTTCAATTGTGTTTTATTTCATCTGAGTTTGAATATAATACAGGTAAAAACAATATCTCATAGCTGAAATTAATTATATACATTGTACATGAACATAGTTTACATGCACAACTTAATGATGAACACATTCAATTTGGCTATTCACATTAAGTCACCAGGTTTATAATACTAACAAAATCAATGATATGCAGTACTAATAACTGGCATTAACTACAATTCTTTTAATTTTTTGCAAGCAAAAATCTGTACGTGTTCCGAATGCTTGGGCAAGTTGGAATAAATTCTTAAGCGTCGCATTAAAGGAAAGGAGAAATTAAAATGTTGATTTTCCCCCAGTTACAGACAGAACCAGCATTTGTATACAGTAGAACCTTTCTTGAGCGGCATCCCATTTTGTTACAACTACTACAAAGGCCTCCCGAGACAGGTGAAATAAACATGAATATTAAGGGTCCCGAGAATGACGAGACTGCCGTCAAAGGCAGTGTGCCAGACAAGAAAGGTGCTGCTCAAGACGGGTTTTACTGTGCAATATTTTCGACAATTGAAAACTACGTTAACATGTAACAGCCTTACGATAACCACACATCTCTGGACGAGGTGTGTTTGTGTGTCAAAAGTATCGGTAATCGTAAGATACGAATACAAGGTATACGACTTTGACTTTCGAAAGTATCAATTTACACGTTTTTGTCTTTAACTCGTGGAATGGAGTTTTTGTAATGATTTCCGCTCAGCAGAAGAAATGACATCACAGAGACGTACATGTATAATCCATCACGATTTAAAAATATTTTGCACTTTTCCCCGTCAAATGTAAAAGGCTGACTTATTCTTTATGACTCACTTGTGTACCTTAAACCATGCACTTTTGCATCCATCAACATTTCACAATGTTTCTGGGTACTGTCTACGGTGTACTAAAAGTGACTAAGCCTTTCGTCATGCCATACATGGAAATTACCCCTCCTTCGAGTTAAGTATGGCCTACAATGTCTCCCTTGAATTTTTCGTACAACAAAAAATGTCCTGTTCCATAGAATTTCACTTTTTGTAGAAAAATATATAAAATTATTATCAGGATTTAATTGCAATGAGGATAATTATCATTATGATTAAAACTACAAATAGTATGACTATACAAAACATTTTCCTATTTTTCTTTTGATATCTTTCAGCCTTTTGTAAATGCTTTAGTCCACTTTCAACTCTTGTGGCAGTTTGTTCTATATTGTAGTCTATTCGATCCAATACAGTCCCCTGTAAAGAAGAGAAATATGTGAATGCGACTTTGTAAATTTAAATTTCTCCATGACAAGTGTATTTTATTCCATGAAATGGACCTTGGTCCAATAAATTGACCAAAAAACTACCACTACAATATTTGAGCACTACATGCTGTACAATGGTCAAGTAACCAATTTGATGACTTGTTCAAATCGTCTGTCGTTTTCCAAAGAAAATAGTTTTGTGCAAGTTTACCTGATCTACGACCATGGTGGCAAGATCCTTAAATATTTCGTTGAGATCCTGTATCGATCGTACGATTTGATTTATTTCCTTTTCTCTGTGTTCCACAATTTGTGTGTTGTCATCCACCATTTGCATCTGACTAGCTGTGAAACCCTATTAAATTGTCGATATGCAGCTTTTTAACATGATATTATTGATAATATTTATCAACTGTATCGATAATGTTTATCAACTTGCAATTTTTAACAGGTCCATATTTGTGGCATTTGAGTCAGATTTGTGATATTACTTTTTGGTAAAGCTAAAACTTTTCGGCATTGCTTACTCTATCAAAAAGTTCATCTGTATCATCAGGAGTATAACCGGCAGCACCAATAATATCTGTATCGAAATACTGTTTGGAACGTTCTTCTCTACTCTGCATTCCTGTAAATAATTTTAAACACATGAGAGAAAGTTTTATTTTTAATAAAATAATTAAGACACAAATGTTACATGACAGCAAAGACAGGAATGTGTATGTTCGTGACATTCTTAAGTATAACAAATGCTTACACCTGGAATGTAACAAAATTGGTGCGAGAAACTGATTGAAGTCACAATAAGTTGAGGTCAAATGGATTGAAAAATCAGTTCATGCACATGTTTCAACAGTTTTCTTTCATTATTTTTCTAGCAAACTAATACACTTACTTCTGAGATACGTCGACTGACCCTTTCGGAAATTCGTAGACAAATCTTGCAACGACCTAGCCAATGACGATGTAATGTTTCTTGTCAATTTTTCCTCCTGATCACCAGCATGTCGACCCTTTGCACCTATTTGTTGCACGAGTCTTTGACTCCTCAAAAACATCTAAAATATGATAAAATTTAATAATAGAATTTTGCATAGTATTCGTCACTTAATTGCATGTACGGAATCTTAGATATGAACCATATCACACATCATTAACAGCTGTTCAATTCCCTAAACATCAAGTCATATATTTCGTTTTCCTACTTTTTTTTGTTAGTGTAAATTAAAGTGTAAAAAGTAAATTCTCCATAGATCTGTTGAAGGCTATCATCTAAATCAATCATCTGAGACTGCATACCTACCACTGATTTTTATTGAGTAAATGCAATAATCTTTGCTTTCCCAAATGTATGTTTGACAGAGGACGTAGTATGTTGTGACTACACAAGTGATTCCCTAAGTTAATGACAACTGAGATAAACTTTATTTCCTTACTTGTGTAATTTCCTGAGTTTGTATTTCTATAGCATGTTCTTCATCAACATTATCATCAAGGGTTGGCCTATTCAAGTGCTTATCGTGTAACACCGACAGCTCTTTCACTGTAATTTGAAACAAATAATAATTTTTAGGAAAATATTTCATCAATGTACAGATTTTTGCTTGTATCTACTTGTACAAACCATTTATCTAAACATGGTTGTTATCTTTATTTCTTTGCCCAGATGTTTCAATATGTATATTTTCTTTCTTCTTACTTTTCTGCTTTATTCGAGATATTTCATACTGCACTTCTTCTACACCATCAACCCTGCAAGATATGGAAAATAAAACTTTTCACGTGCGTACCACTGCATGTATCTACAAATGACTACTTGCCTGAAACAATGGTCATGGTCCGGAGATCATTAAGCCTCTTTTAAATAAATTGAGAATTTCTCCTAAGTATGACTAGAAATTTCAAAACTAATTGCATTTCACACAATAAATTTAAAGATTTCAACTTGCAAATTAAAAATACATGTATAAACCATAAAATATGATAATATTCACACGTGTATACATTTATAAATCTTTAATTTTTGTTTTGTGTCTTAGATTTCGTTTTTTGGTAGCGTTCTAGAAAGGATAAACATTCATCGACCTCAATAAAACATGTACACATAAGGTAGCAACATTGGCTGACATCCTGCATCATTCCAAACCTAAATGTATTATTAAATCCTTTTCATTACCAAATGTTACGTCAAGATATAGTGGCTAAATATCAGTTCTTAAACTATGTCTTACAAAGATTGCAACTGTAACTCATTAAACGTGCACTCCATATGCAAATACTTCTTCAATGATTGTAACTGTAGTTTACCATTCTGGGGGGAGTCTCGAGTTACGTGAAATGATTCCCATCTCTGGATCACGATTTACCAGTGCCATCCTGTCATCTGCCATCTGTAAACCAAAACAATTCATTCATTATGAAAGTTTCCAGATGACGATAAAGTGTATCATATCCGAAATAATATCTACCATATTCCGATCTCAAAGTAGAATAATTACAGAAATAGAAAATAGATCTGTATAAACCCAAGTCATTTGCATTAACTGTGTAAGGTTGTGTAGAACACAGCTACATTGATATTAAAATAGCATACTGTACACTAACAAAATTAAATAGTCATGCACCAGCTAGAAGTACTCACAGTGGTGCAGTTTCATGCACCTACATTGGGCTGCCAGCAACCAAGAAACATTTTGTAAACAAAAACACGTAAAGCAGAAGATAAACATCAACCTAGTTATTCTAAAGAAATGGAAGTTTGGAAAAGAACAATAAAAGCAGTGTTTCGGTTGGTCATAACAAAACTAATGGTCGGGAAAATGAATCAACTGACCGTAAATTAAATCTGTTTCATTCAATCATTTTTAATCCGTAAAAAGCATTGTGTTCTACGTCAAGTTCCGATCAAGGTATTTGGGGGTAAAGGACTAGCCTCTTTTCGGGGGTACATTGATATTCTGACTTGAACATGATTAAACATTGGATTATAGGGTAGATAGATTGGGAGAAATCAGGGCAAGGCAACCATATAATACAAATAAATAAATGATACTAAATAGAAAGAAACAAAATGTATTGGTTTTATTAAAATATCAGAAGGCAATGGCCTGCAATTCAAGCACATTGAATTGGAGTAAACCTTGAACAATATATCTACAAGTTAAACAATAACAAGCAGGGCATATGCTGACTCGCCAAGTAGGAGCATGAAGACTCACCGCATAGGGAGACTCGGGTGTGGTACCGATTCTGACAGGGGCAAGTTTACTCACTTGTTCAGAAAAGATATGGCGGTTTTGCATAGCATTGTTCCGCATAAGAATGAAGACCTCAGTGAGGCTTCTTGTAGCCATTGTCCTAAACTTTTAAGAACACTATCTCAGACGTTAATCTGTACCATCTGTGCCATAAAATTAATTAATTTACTGAAAACTTGCTAATTTCATTCACTGGCGGCCATGTTGGATGCTGACGTCAATTTGGTGTTGAAAGAAAATATTGTTCCTGCAAGATCTGGCAGAAGGGGGCGTGGCACCTTTTGCCCCGAAACCCTGAAGATAATAGTCTGTATCAGGGGCGGATCCAAGATTTGGTCAAGGGGTGGGGCCCAACTTGTCAAGTGCCGATGTTTGCCAACAAAGCAAAGCAAAGTCGCACGAGCACAGCAAGCAAGTAACAGGGTGGGGCCCCAGAAGCCCTTTTTATGTTTAGTTTTTCTTTACATGTAGTTATTTTAGTGTAGGTTTTCCTGAGTGAAGCAAGGCTAGAAAAAATTGGAGACAGTGTAATGAAATGATGCCAAGTGCAGTGAGACAGGCAAATTTTTAGAAAATAAATGTTCAAATATAATGCCAAGTGAGGCTAAAATTTTTTGCAACTTACAGTGTAATCTTAGTGTTTTGGGGGTGCTTGGGCCCCAAAAGTGGGGGCTAGAGGGGAGCAAGGAGACATTGTAATGAAAATGATGCTGAGCGCAGTGAGGCTGGAAAATTTTTAGAAAGATAATTCTCAAATTTTATGCCAAGCAAAGCGAGGCTGAAAATTGTTGCAAAATATAGTCGAATTTTAGTGTTTTGAGGTGCCGGGGACCCAAAGTTGGCCCGGCCCCCCACCCCCCCCCCCACCCTGGATCCGTCGCTGCTATATACATGTTAAATACACATATTGTATTTAATATTACTTTCAATATATGGTAAAAATAAATCGGATGTTATGTGTTGCCGACCCAAACCAGGACCACTAAGAATTGCACATGTATTTAAAGAATAGAAAAACAGACAATTGATGTGGAAATTGAGTTTATTTACACAAAAAACATCGGCGGCGAAATTTGTGGCGACATTCTCCCAGCCTGTAAATTAATTTTTGTGTTACTTGTATATTTTGTTCTCACGAGTATTTTATTAAAATCCTTCAGACTTATTTCAGCGGTAAAATTTTACAGAAAGTCACAAAAAACCGTTTACAATTTAAAAAGATGTTTATTTATGGGCAGCACATATAACAGTTAAATTATGCGAGTACTCTTAATACTCCCCCGTTATACGTTATTAAAAAACCTTAATTACACAGACTTTATCAGTAAATATTGTATTTTACAATAATTTATTAACATATATAAAAATTTATTTAACAGCAACAAACTACTTACAGGTCTAATTTAAACTTTCCTTTAACGACACTGTACATGAGGGGAATAATAAATTGTACGAAAGCCAGGAATTAAATGAAGTTTTCTAATGTTGACCTCACCCAATTTTCATACCAAATGTAACACATGCTCATGCAAAAACCATGCCCCACGCTTCAAGCCAGATAAAAATTTTACTGAAAGAAAATAGTTCACCAAAACTGCACAGATCTTCACAACTCTCTCGTTTACTACACTGATCAATTGGTTTACTGGTATCGAGCGAGCAGGTCTTCCTCTCTCTCGTCAAATCAAATGAGACATATTTTTTGAGAAGTTTAAGCAGGTAGAGTGAAGTCTTTGTACATCAATAAAACAAATTGATGATGCAAAAGTTTGATTCAATAAAACAAATTGATGATGCAAAAGTTTGATACTAGTTACACTGTGTATGTTACTTTGCATCATCAAGAAACTATCAACTAATTAAATAACATTTTCTTTTGGTATCGACCGTAAAATATTGGAATTCCCAAATTTAAAAAGTGGAAGACCTGAATAAGAACTTCTCCAGAGTTTCAAAAATTGACAAATGAGCTCAAAAGATCTGGCACTTCAAAATTCGACACCTTCACATAATGAACATAAGTAATAAGGTGGCAATATGGTACCACACATGCAGCTATTCGGGTAAAATTACATCTTGAGCATAGTTTTATTTGTGTACAATAAAACATTCTACAGCACATTATGTATTTAACTGTTAAAACTCCGGTACGGTCACCCTACTTTATGCCAAATTTCTGTTACTACAGCTTTCCCGATTTGTCGTAAGGTTTCGTCGATTTTAATACTACAATTCATGTTTTGCCTCAAAATGTAAATTTAGTTTAATGGTTTAACTCTAACTGTCGCATATATATATATAACCATAATAATAAAAGGCTGATCTAGCTTGTATGTGTTGTTTTGTTCCTGTAAGCTTCCAGTTGTTTTTATTCATTAAACTATTTAATGATATTTTGTAAACATCAAGTTATCAAGTTACAATCAGTGAACTTTTTTATAATGCATATGATACACACTTATAAATTATAATACGTTGGTATTAATTGATTATTTATACATGTTCGTACAGAGCCATTTACAAAGAGCCACAGTGATGTACATTTGCTTTCCACGCGGAATATATATACAGGGAAATATGCAATGTAAAACGGTCGAAATTATGCAAGGCAGAACTGATATTTAGTGGGACGAATAGATATAACTGAAGAAATGACCATGTGATACGAAAGACTAGCATTTTAGATGGTTCGCGGGTAATAAATCTAACATGCGCATGTTTTCAATACATACACTATATATTCCCCGTATCGATTTAACAACTTATGACAGTTGAATTCTGTGAAGCTAAATGTATAACTGTACAGTTTACATGGAAAGGGACATAAATTATTAACACCTAATAAACCCCCGCTATTTAAACGAAAATGAACATACCAAAAAGGAACTCGAAAATACATTTAGACTGAAATCATTGGCACACTTATTTGTGAAAAAGCCGAGGTCTGATCTCCACAAATAATAAGAGTTAATTTATTTCCGGTTCTTATACGATAGCCACCTCGGAACCCATCTGAAGTAAACCTCCAAATATGCAGATATTTCAAGGACTGAACAATAAACTTCCGTACAGAATTCAGATTGATATGTCAACTTGAAACTAAGTTATTATGTGTTTTGTTTATCTTACAAGGTAAGAACGCTACCAAAATAACTGGACAGTGTTATGCTCTAAAATAGAATTACTGTATGATGTAAAGTTAACTGTGTTCAAGCCAATTACATAAAGCACATCCTTATGAACACATTTGCATTTTGACCAGTTTAAAAAGGAATTGCCAGTGAATCTAAGATTCCAGAAATATCGACAATTAAGATTATAAATAATCACTAACCAGTAAACATGTATCTGTATTAAATAATCAATACTAAAAGTAAGCTCAAAACTAAATCATGAACAATAAATTGATAATGTTATATTACGCTCTAAACTTTCTAAACGGACTGCTGTTCATCATGAATGATTTATTCGACACTTTACAAATGTAAGTATTGATTTCTATCTGTACAACATTTTCTTTTTGTCTGTCTGCGTGTATAAGTGAAAACGTAATTTCTTACAGAATGTTGTGGTTGTTATATTTTTTCTGCTCGGGATTAATTACAGTACCATTTATCCTTCAGAGTAAAAACTTTCCAATTATAAGCCCAAGTATAACTGCAGCGATAAGGTAAACAACAGGTGGGATTGCATTGGCTGGTGCTTCCTGAACCGTAAACGAACCTTGTGCTGGTGTGGAGGCCACTGTATCTGACACTGCGAGTTTGCGCAAACGAACACCTTCCTCCTGTTGATATGTTGCAAATGCAGGGCACAATAAAGAAAAAAAAGCTTAGGTTAGCATATGGAAACTTAACAAATGAAAAACACAGGTTAGTCCATCAATAAAGGCATCTTTAGTACACACTTATTAGTCGTCCTCCTGGTGAAATGCAGGCAGCTCACATCTAAAACCTTCACAACTGGTAAAACTACAAACTCTACACGGACATCAATCACATGCTTGACTAGCTCTAACATACATCGTAAAACAATAGTAATTTTGGTGAATTTCTTGTTGAATCACATCGTGTTGAAACACCTTTCAAAAACAAAGACAGTATGTTCTTGTATTTAAGCGATTCTTTAAACAACATGTGATTAACGCCAAAATTACCAGTTTTGAAGTGAAAAATTCTTCCAAGTCTATCAAATAAAGGCAACCAAAAAGTTAAGTGACTAGATGATGGAAGAGGGCTAGGTAGTATATCATGCATCCAAAACTGATCGTTCTTTTGTTCCTTCTTTGCCAAAGAAAATGGCTGCGTATTATGATAGTGAGCGGTTTATGCCTTGTAGAGCTGTGCCAAGATCAGTGCCACAGCAACGACCAGAAGGGCATAGAAAATGAATGATGTCATGCCGCTCGGTGGACCCTGGGTGGTGTCGGCCTCTGCTTTCTTTTTCTTGGGATCCGACTGTCAAAAGCCAAAAAATCCATTTAAACTACCACAAATGAGGAGACAAATTATTCCAAGTCTTTTGAGGACGAAATACAACATTATTTGATAAAATACACAAATATTTCTACTCATTGTGATATAAATATGATCAGGCAGTGATTGTCAGTCCAGTCTGATATTGTTGGCTGACTAAACCTAATTACTGGCATAGTTTTGTCCTTTATATTTGTGTGTTAAGAATTCCGAGATAGTGCGATTTAATGCAAGGTCATGTGGTCAGTCTGTATCTAAACAGATATTGCAATCTGCATAAATTATTCACTTTCTTAGTTCTCCATACAAATTTACAGTATACAGACCTTTAGTCTTGTGTTTTCCTCTCTTAAACTCTGCACTTCTGAGTGCAATCTTCTGTCATCGCTTCGGGATCTATCATCAATATTACTTGGCTGAAACAGAAGGTCAACATTGTTACCTCACAAGATAATCATTACTATTTTACACACATATAAACACTCAAAGGGTTCCAAAAATACAAAGAGCAGGCAAAGAAATTATTCTATCTGAGAATTTTGTCGACTTTTATGCACTAAACGACAGTCTTGACCAGTGCCTGCGCTACTTTTGAAAACAAGGGCAACTTCCAATAAGAAATGTACTTTGCAACAAAAATAGAGGAATATGAAAAAAAGCCCCAAAAAAACCCCTATATATGTAGGCACATGTAAGCACAATTACGGTACAACATACAGTTCTAGTATGATTACGGTCACTTGTTAACACTGGAAATTGATTCCCTATTTCTGACAGATAAAAGCACCTTAATGTGTGCAGAGGAAATCTACTTGTTCGTTAATTTTGCTGTCTTGCATCAAGTTCAGTTGATCTTACTTCTAACCTAGTTGTGTACGAAATCGGATTTCATTGGCACCGGTTTCGCACGAAACGTGTTTTGTAAAGTATCCTGCATTTTACGGCAGTTTTGTGGCAAAATGAATCTTTAATATTGATCATTATTTTATTTTACGGCATATCCGTACTTTTCAGCATTAAGGTCATTTTTGCCGTCCAAACAGGTGTCGATGACGACCAATGCCGAACACCGAACCGAAACACCGAACATGTTTGGCGAGAATTTTTCAAGGAAACACGAAGGGATTGTTTCTGTGGAGGTCAAAGTAGCGAAAACACTTTCAATCTAACTCTAGCATTTTAGGACTTATAACTCATTCAATTAATT
Source organism: Haplosyllis anthogorgicola (assembly GCA_038406195.1). Taxonomy (NCBI): domain Eukaryota; kingdom Metazoa; phylum Annelida; class Polychaeta; order Phyllodocida; family Syllidae; genus Haplosyllis; species Haplosyllis anthogorgicola. Next base: position 1,551 of record JBCAUI010517645.1, on the reverse strand, counting down.
AGCTTTATTTGTCCACCTTTACCACCCATATTACTTTTTTATCAACCAGTAATAAGTAAAGGGTCACGGCCACATTTCAACGATGCACTGTCCAGTAGGACCCCCAACCGGCTAACGGTTAAGCAAATTAGCCGGCTAAAACTCTGGCGGCTAGGTAGCCAGCTAACATTTTCCTTTAGCCATTAGCCGTTTCCTTTGTTTAATAGGAATATCACACATTTGTGACTGTCCCACATGTAAAAAATCTACATTTAGCAGTTTTATCATTGTACCAAGCTTTGGTATGAATTTTGAAATTACAGGAAATGACTTTTGAAGTGTTTTTATCACCTTTGAAATGATTACATTGAATCATGATGGACAACTCCATGTCATCGTTATTGTCAGCATCATTGCTTGGTGGTAAAATATTTTACAGACTGTAACTTGTGGCTAAGCTGATTAGCCGGCTAAAGATTCAGTGGCTAAGCGGCTAAGGAAATGCCCATCAGTTGGGGGCCCTAGAGTGCAACCCATCATATGTTAGACGTCTCAATTGATACCTTAAATATGTTTTTTTGTATTGAAAACTGATGGTTTTTACTGATAACTGATTTTTGTACTGATAAGTCATATTTATGTATTTAATTATATGTTTCTTTGTATTGATGTAATCTGAAAAATAAGTAATGAATAGCAAAGGTACAATTTCAATATATTTATCATTGGCGGATCCAAGGGGGGAGGGCACCGCCGGCGCTCGCCCCCGGCACGCGCCCCCTCCAACGGCCCAAAATTATTTCATTTTTGAAGGGTTTTTGAGGAAAATATTAAAAGGCGCCCCCTTCAAACACTTGAAAGGCGCCGGGGCGCCCCCTCCAACGAGAAATACTGGATCCGCCCCTGTTTATTAGTTTTAACATTGAAATACAAGCATATGTATGCAATTAACAGATAAGTCTTTTCAAACAAAAATAAATTTTCAAGAGACATGTTAAAATAAATGTAAATAGTAATGTGTATTTATAATACATATTTACAGTATCAATTGAGACGTCTAGCAAATTAGTCTAATTTTACTAACTGGACTAACCAGTAAAGCTCTATTTAAAAAAATCGATTCTAAACTATGTATACCGATCAATTATCCTTGCTTCTGTTGCAGAATTTAAAGAGGCTTTCACGTTGTTTGACAAGGATGGGGATGGAACCATATCAAGTAAAGAGCTGGGAACTGTGATGCGATCGCTGGGGCAGAATCCAACAGAGGCAGAGCTTACGGACATGATAAATGAAGTTGATGCAGATGGTCAGTGAAGATTGTTTTACCAAATGATACTTTCCAATAAGAGAGAAAAGGAGCACTTAGTTTTATTTTAGTTAGATTTAATTTAGTTCGTAAACTATAAATTGGAAAGGAATTGGAAACATCATGTTTGTAATGTTATAATATTTACGGTGATGCGTTACACTTTGCGATGGTGTATTATGCTAGATATTGGGTTCGAAGAACTTTTCATTATTTACATTGGATTGAATGGTAAATGAGCGAATACTATGTATTTATTTATG
>JBCAUI010517634.1:0-12099 GCA_038406195.1 Haplosyllis anthogorgicola | reverse complement strand
GATGCTATCCAGTCATGGCCTGTGCCTGCAGATAAGACACAATTACAATCATTTCTTGGATCTGTAAATTATTTATGCCGCTTTATCCCGTCACTTTCAGATTTGCGTAAGCCACTACAACAGATGGTGAAGCAAGATTCAGAATTTTTGTAGGCATCTATTCATGACACTGCATTTAACACTCTCAAGAATGCAATTAGTAATGACTGCTTATTACAGTTTTACAGCTCATGAAAACCCATCTGCTTATGCATCAAAATCAATGACGGATACAGAAAGTTGCTATTCTAACATTTATTCTAAATTTTAGGTGTCCTTTACTCAGTTGAGCATTTCAAACATTTTGTTTATGGGAGACACATTATGATAATTACAGATCATAAACCATTATTGTCTATTTTTAGGAAATCCATATCACAAACATCACCATGTCTCGCCAGAATGCTGCTCCGACTTGCAGATTATGATTTAAGAATCATCTACCAAGAAGGAAAAAAGATGAAGCTAAAGTGACACACTCAGTCGTAAAGCCGATCACCATACAGATGCCGATCAAGGTGTCCAAGGCATCAATGTAATGATACACGACATAGAAGTTAACATTAGTCTAAGTTACAGGAAATTCAGATTGCTACTGAAAACAATACTGTTCTACAGACATTAAAGAATTACATTAATGATGGCTGGCCCCAGTCACAAAAAGAATGCCAAGAATCCATCAGAAACTATTTCACCTTTCGTGACCAACTTTGCATTGTAGATCTATGGTTTGGTACTCAATGGAGTCCATGTCGTTATTCCAAAAACATTACAAGAAGATGCTTCAAACAAATTGCACAACACAGGTCACCAAGGTGAAACTAAATGTATTCTTCATGCCAGAAATACTATGTATTGGCCAGGAGTAAATGAACAGATAATCAACACAGTTAAGAAATGTGGAATTTTTCAAAAATTTCAGGATGCGCAACTGAAGGAGCCGTTACAGAGCGCAGATGATCCAATTCCCACTGTACCATGGAATAAACTGTATTCTGATCTTTTTGAGTTTTCAGGAAACATCTATCTAATTGTAGTTGACAAGTTCTCAAAATTCATTATTGTTCATCAAGTTGATGATCACTCAACTAGTCAAACTGTTACAGCATTTTCAGCAATATTTGTGGAGCATGGTGTGTTTGAGGAATTGGTATGTGACTGTGGATCAAATTATACATCTGATCAGTTCAGAGAATACTGCAAATCAGTCAATGTAAAATTAACCCTTCTTTCAGCACATCATCATCAAGCCAATGCAGTAGAGTGTAACATCAGGATGGTGAAGAATATAATGTGCAAGTGTCACAAACTTAAAACAGATTGGCATTTAGGACTATTAGAGTACCTTTGTACCCCAATTAATGACAATTTTCCGTCACCCACACAGCTCCTGAATTGAGAATACAAAGGAATGCAACCATTTCCTAATTTCCAGCACAAGCATAACACTTCTAATAATGACACTGCTATTTTAGAATATTTTCAGAAATGCAAGGAGTCACAGGAGCTTAATTACAACAAGACAGCAGGATGTGAAGTCAATATTTTACCCAGTGGTACAAATGTAATGATCTTTTGTAAGGATCAGAAACCATTAAAATGGATCCCAGGATGAATTGTAGAATGTAAGAATAACAAATCTTACATTGTAGAAACAGAGATGGAACAGCAAGTGTCACGCAACTGAGTTGACATACGCAAGTCCTTACTTCCTTTTATACCCATGAAGAGAATTCATTATGATGTAAGACCAACTCCCACTGCACCACCCATATCCAATAAAATGTCTATTGCACCAAGTGTTGACAAGGGTATTGAAAATTCCAACACTGGTTTGAAACCAGTCCTGAAATGCCCAAAGCCCAGTAAGCTGACTGAAAATACAGTCATTAAAACCAGAATCAGATGTGAGGTTTGTCTACCCAAGCATTATCAAGAATAATACTTGTACGTCTATTTCTGAAATGCACAAACATGTGTTAAATCAACTGTATATTGTATGATTTACATTAATTTTAAATTGTGTGTGTGGTTCATATCCAGTATCATTTATCAAATGGATCGTCAGTATTAATTGAATTTTTAACATAACTTGTGCTAAAATATCAATTTCTCACTGTAATCATGTTAAAATGCCATATTTTGCCATATTTTTCAGTATTTTGTCATAATGTGGTCATTACTTGCATCAAAATCTTTGCAGTATTAATTATTTACATGTTTCCAAGGCTGTGTCCAAAAACCAGCTTAAGTGACCAGTTGCCATGGTAACGCATCATTGCATTGTCCTCATTCCAGGTCAAATCTCACTTGTTAGCTAAGTCATTTATTTATTCTCAGCTTTATGTCATTATGTAGGTTAGAATTGTACCAATTTCTTTTAAAAGGAGAGATGTAGTAGCTGCACATTTATTATTTTCCTTATGCTGTGCATAAATGACTAGCACACCTTACATTGGTTTAGTATTGCAACTGCACACTTGCCTCACCACCAGCATGTCATTCATTCAACAACAAAGATCTGGATCAGTTTTAAATTAATATTTGCTTTGTTCTTGATCTGCTGACTACTATAATAACATTGCTAATTTCATGTTGTTGTAGGGTTTTACTCCCAGATTGATGTTTTACTACCAGATCATTATACCTGCTATCATTTCCAGCAAGCTATTATTAAATAAACCAGCAATTACATCTTCAAATCACTGTTTGCTAGTCCTCTTTGTCTAGTGCGTTGCAACCGACAAGCATTCGTCGCGAAATATACAAATATACCGCCGGAACGACGTCTGACACCTGATATTGCCAATATTCAGATCATTCCATTAACATTGGCATCCGTTTTTGTGTGATAACACGAGGCAAAATTTGGACAAATACAATGTTTGAGTGGCAATATTTGCGTAAAACTTACATAGCTTTTGGATTATTTGCCGCATATGAATTGAACATGTTCAATTGAAAATTGCAGACTAGACCAGTTTATACCGTAACATTACATTATCCCAAAGAAGTTTATTACAGGATCTCGTAAAAGAGAGTTCTAAGAAAAAAATGAGTGTGAATATTCGCATTGGTTCTTCACACTTGCACATTAAGTACAGTTTTCGTGTAAGGTTCGTGTACAGCTTGTTAGGTACGCAAAAAACAGATTGCAATGAAAATTCATTTCACCGCGACTGGCAACAGTGCAAAAGGAGAACACATTGCACCAATTATTTCTTTGAGTGCGTGCTCCATTGTTATATTTGAAGAAACTGTCCTTGTAACGGCAAATAACTATGAGTGTAATTACCAGTTTCTCCAGAACAATTGTTCGATAACTTAAAGAGATTAAAGAGATATATTTATTTAATTTTTCACATTTACATTTCAGATAAAGCGGACTTGACGGATCTGACGAAATTAGCTCAATTGTTAATGAAGCACTTTTACAGACACATATCTGAATTGCAGACAGCTATAATTGAAAAGGCTTGGTTTAGTGGAGTTGAAGTGCATTGAAAAAAATAATTTAATCTCTATAAAGACAAAAATTAGTAGTTAATAGTTTCTAAATTTAGAAGGTATAAATAAAACGCAACTGCTATCATAAGCAAATACCTAACTTACAAAACAAAAGGCAATTCTGAAATATATACAAAATGCAATTTAAATCTGATTACATAGAGCGCAAAAATGAAAAGGCAAATGCAATAAATAATCTTTTAATAGACATGCATGTACATTTGATTAATAACTCGTTGTGATTAGCTTCTCCTCCTCAAAATTTATTAAGAAAACAATGGTCATTAAAAAGCAATTAGTGGTCGAGCCAAAAGCGAGTTGATTTCCGATAGAGTCCCCAACGATTAACGTAGCGTGAACCTATCATTATTTATCAATGCATGGGGAAGTGAGGTAATTGATTTTTCACGGGTAACGGATCATGACAGAAGTAAAGTCCTTGAAGGAAGATTTAAGTGACACTTTTGTGTATTTTCATATCTAACATTTTGGTAATAGTTTTAACATTTCAACATACTGTAATAATCTAAATGCCCTTTCATGCAACCACAAATGTCACAAATGACTCCAGTCCTTCTAGATTGGCGGATAAAATGCAATAACCATCTCGGGGCTTGGTACCTTGGAGGTATTTACTCGCTTAAAAACGCCAACGGTTTAACCAAGAAGGCGAGTGACAAATGATGTATGTTGTGTTAGTGCCATATGAACCATTTAATGTGCATATGCATCACACTTATAAACACATTTAACCTATTCGTTTCTGTTTAGCTATCGGATTGATAAATCATTATTCTTTCAGCTACAAAGGGTTATGATAGTAAATTAAATGATTGTGAGTGTGAAATTCCTCAAAACTTGATCATTGTCTCTTGAATGGACATGAATAGAATTCCCACCACAGAGACATCACAATGTGCATTGAAATGGTTACAGAACTAAACTATCAGTCACTACTAGAATTGTCACACTGGTTTATGATACATACGAATGCGTTGATATATTGTTAAAATGCGATGCAACATTTTTCAAAGGGAAAACAATTTTGTCGTTATAATAATTACAGTTAATCGCTTGAGAAACATGTAAAATGCCGTGTTCTTTCTAATTATGGCACCCTTCTATTATTTTTTAATATTTAAATTTTTGTTTAGTGTGATGCATAAAAAAGAGAAGTTTTAATGTAGACCTTTCTTAGATATTTGCAATAATCAAATTACTATTTTGATAACTTTTAGCCTTTTCCGACAGTGTGCTTCCCAATTTCGCTGAGTAAAATAGTGGCCAATATTGGTAAATTCTATTCTTTGCCTGAATAATAATTAAATGGTGATCTATTGTGTAAATTATAGCGTTTTTGTGATGTTTAATTAAGATCTCCCCTCAAAAAATTATCTCAACATACAGGGCCATAATCAGAGGGAAGGCATGTATTCAATACGGACGTTAAGATTCAATACCCAAGTCAGTCATAAGGCTAAACTTCGATTTATGGGAATGTCTGTTCAAGTCAATAAACAAAACGATGGGATATAGGGACATAAAAGTTTACATTTGACAAGCCTATTATATGGACTGAATGAATTCAAATCTAACGGACTTGCTGGTTGCTGTCTGGTCAGGAGGCTTCAGCTTCAAGAAGTCATTTGAGAGACGGAATAACCTTTGCCAGTGGTCCTTAGTAAGTTATAGTTTGTCCATTTCACAAATTCAAATTTAAGTAATGATTTCTTTTCAGTGAATAGTTAAAAATGCATTACTTAAATTTCAACATAGTTTCAGAGCTTGCGTGAACTTTCTAAATATAATTTAGTGAATTCTTGATGATAGTTCATGGTTCGTGGTATTTGCAATACGGATCCAATTCTCTATATCACTTGGATCGCATAATTAAAAAAAGATTTTGGTGTATATACATAGATATCTTTCAGTTTCTATTATTTTCTTCGTTATACTGGTTTGAGGAATAACCAAATAATTCTGTTTCATATGACCACCTGTCTATGCTGTCTATCCACGCTAAAATATTACCAGACAGGAAAGTTATTGCTACCTGAACACAGGTAGCTAAGTGATGAGTTTATGGTATTTTTACGCAATCCTGACAGTTTAGTGCAGTCCGACACAGGCATAACGCGTCTTCAGATGAAGGCACGGCATGTTTCAGACTATCTGGAAAGATCTTTCCTGGATAGACCTATCTGGATAGATCTTTCATGGATAGATCTAGATCTTTCCTGGATAGATCTATCCAGCTTATTATTGTTATTGCTGCCTGAACACAGGCAGTTAAGTATTGGGATTGACCTATTTTGATGCAATCCTGACACTTATCTGGATTATTGTTATTATTGCCTGAAGATATATTTAAGTTCTAAATGATATGGTTGACTTTTAAATCTTTGATAGTACAGAAACACACAACACAAGCAGAGAGACTGATCCTTAGGCTTACAGCTAAAGCTACCTGCCTAATTAACTAAATTCTTCATTATATAATAAAACATAAATAAAGAAATTCATTTAAATTCTTAGGACATCCTTGATATCTGTATGTGTATGAATTGTTAGGTTTGATATTAATGATGTTATTAGCTACTAATATTAATACAAGTCTCGTATTGTCTGTCCAGTTGTGAAGGCAGCAATCACTCTCTGAGTAACCATTTAAATAAAAACTCTTTCCATAATCCCATAAAGCTCTAAGCTCACCTATGATTTTGCAAATTTTGACAACTTGAGAGGTGGGATGGAGTTTGGGTTGCAAATGGGGTGTAAATGTCCAGTGAGTGTGACTGGGAGGTGAATACATGGGTGTGAAGTGACTTTAGGAGTAAGACACAATCCATTTGATCTGAGTGGTAAGGGCAAGTATTTAAATAAATGAATAAATAGTGAAAATTTGACTTCCTGGGTGTGTGTGTGTGTGCTGTGTCTTTACCTGTCTGTGCCCTCTCATACTAGTTTATTTACCTACTTTGAAAGTTCCTTAAATTGGGAAAGTTAAATTGGGAAAAATCCTTGTTGAAATTGTGAAAAATTCAATCTCCTTTCTCTTTGCTAATTTATGCCAGATTACGACATCATTCCCTATGTCATGAAGGGATTCCAAGGTCATAAAGATCCATAGCAACAGTTGTAAAGGTAGCATTTATGCTCCGTGTAACCCTTTAATTAAATATATTTACATTTATGATAATTGGATTTATTATAATTTGTCAGACAAATTTCTTTCTGTGATTTTTCACACTTACGAACCCTCGTGTATTTTAATTGTTCACTTGCCTTGGCTATATTTTTATGTAGTTATGTATTGATAGGTATTTACATTCCGAGACTATTTGACTATAAAATTTGTATTCATCCAACCATTCTCGCCTTCCTAAAAGAAAACAATGTGTGACACTTGCGCTTCGCAACCAAAAGCTTGACGAATATTTTCCTGGATATTGTAGATTCCAGAGTGTTATTTGAGGGCCTTGATTTGCATTTGCGAATAAGGCCGATTGTTTGTCCAGAGAGTATTATACAACGAGATAAATCAAAACAGCAAAGATTAATGATATTACGAGCGCCTTCTAGTGTTTGGGAACAAAATAATTTTACACTGTACTTTTGAAGCGAGAAACTACACAGCGTTAATTTTACTGAGATGTAATTAATTAGACTTTCCTCGTGTGCTATCGTGCAAAAATGGTAATGTGCACAGTCAGTATAAAAACAGAATTTAAAATGTTCATGAAGCAGTCGAAGAAGAAAATATATAACCAATATGCTGAGCATATCAGCACCTCCGGAAACGAGCACTAAGTCTCATCATGCACAATATGTGTGATGCATAAAATGTACCATGTACAAACTACTTGGAATCAGATACAGAGATTTATTCTTTTATTGTGCGTGTGTTGGCGTCTGTCTGCCTAAATGTACGTCCTCTAACGTTTAAAACTGATCTAGAAACTTCATTTTGAAAAATCTAAAAATATCTATGTAAAATTGAAATTTTGACTGTCAACTGTCTGTCTCGTCTTTTACTCTCATGACTAAACATGTTATTCAAATGAAGATCAAGGTTATTGGAAAATCAAGGTAGTTTGAAAATCACATTTTAAAGGCTTTTCGTTTCTATTGAGTTTCGAATTCCATTTCATTTTGCATCGCAACGGCTTTGTTCAATGAATAATACTCAGTCATTGTCGACTGTAAGTCAGTTATGTTGCGCTATTTTTTCTGCTTAGGTTACAATTTTTCCTGGTGTTTAAAAGACCTTTCGCAGCATATGTACACTGCATTCAACATTGAAGCGCTATTTCTCAGTGTACAGCAGGAATAGTACAACACTGCAGTTGGCATGTAGCCGTATTAACCCTTTAATTGACGAAGGAATGCTGAACTACTGTATTTTACACAAGGAAACTTTACTGAACACGTGTTTTTGAGCGATATTTGAGATTTCCCGACTCATGCACATTGACTCACTCAATGTAATGTACTTATATAAAATAAACTGATGTGTACGTGATAACTGGCACCAAAATGCTCACCTCGGCTTTGCATGCAAAGGCATTTTACTAATGACATGTCTTCAATAAAAGAAAGCTTCCCCCAACTCTTGTTTCAACATCCCGTTACTCATTGATTAAACACCTGTTTCTCCATACTGTTTTCTATATCGACAATAATTAAAGTTGATTCTGTATCAAAAGGCAAAGAATTGTAAACCTGCACATTTTGCGCACAGACTGATTTGATTCTTGTTTGGACTGAGATCAAGCGTCTGTCAGTCAGAATAAAAGACCTTTCTTAAATGCGAAGCCAGCGACAGCTTCAGGTTTCCTTAGGACCTGTGGGGGCATCCCATTGCCATTCCGTTAAAAAAAGTAAAATATGGGCTCTTTAAGAACCCAGTGAAAATTATGAACATAATCATATGAACATATGATCATATAAGGTCATTACCTCTACTTTGAATCACCGTCTTTCGGAAGGAATGAGGCTCATAACTGTTGCTGCAATCTGTGCACGAGTGTCGTTTGTTGGACAAGATAGTAGCAATGAATACGAAGCTAGTATATTACAGGATTCATACAAAGGTTTTAGTTCGATTACATATATTAACGTCACTACATGCACATGACACATAAATAATGAAGCTAGATTTCCAATGGACATTTCATGTGAACAAAAGAAACAATACTTGTACAACCATGCTCTTATACTTCAGAACATTTTGTGATTTCAAATGTTCCCAACGTAAACAACAGAATTCATTAATATATTGCAGAAACGACATATACTATAACCGTACAAGGGCAACGTTAATTTCACTGATAAAAAGTATTTCTTAAACAAAATGCTCGTGAAGTTACAGATTTACTTAGTCCAAAGATCAAAGACAATGTATCAGGTTCCTATAAAATGTAGGATGTTTATTTGTGTTGCAAATAAGATGGATTAAGGATTTAACCTATTGATAATCAAGGAAAAGCAGCCGGATCCTCAACAGCAGTCTGGGAGCTGTCAATGCTCCTTGTTTGAGGAGGCTGTAAATTAGTTTAAAGAAATTTATCTGCTTTATTGAAAACCTGCGAACCACATCTTTAAGTGTCAGCATTTCAAACTTTCAGCCAATGACCACCATTTAGCGTTTTATAAATATTGTAGAGAATGCTTTTGATTAAATTATACTACATGTAACAACTTGTAATAACTTACCCATCAGCTTTAAATTAAAATTCTCATGGTACTGTACTGGTGCTTTTTTATGTCACTGTTGAAACATAACATATTTTAATGCTGTACATAACTGCTGTTACAAAGAATTAAGAGTCCAGACTGCTTTATCTGAATGACCTGAGCTTCTGCAGTTTCAGACCAGAAGGTTGTCCCTGGTGAAATACGAGAAAGCAGTTTTGTTATTACTCTTTTTTATTAGTATTTTATACTCCATTGGGCGTACGTACTGTTATACCCAAATGACGTACTCAATAATATCCAATAACAGCACTTTGCGTCTAGCAATGAAGCATCTTCTGGATTGCATGATAAGCTTAAAAGTTTTTGTTTTGTTGAAAATGCCACATATATATTCAATATATACAAGCCAAAGTGGGAGCGTCTAGCTTGTGATTCTTTGATGCCTTAGGAGTACCATTGTGGCCATAATAAAGTGCAGTAATGCTTGAGCGTAAATCAAAGCTATCGTAGCATTATTATTAGTGTTTGTGATATCAATACTACGAACAAGATAAAGTTACAAAATTCTCCATTTGTAATACTTCCGTGCACGAAGTTACTGTTTCCGATACGTTTGGGCATTAGCAGTTCCCATCGAGGGTATTAATGATACAGTTTCGCTATGTAGTAGCATTGTAGGCAGATGGACAGTTAAGAGGCTTTATACGAATGTAAAGGAAGTATTATTGATAATTTGAATTTCACTCGTGCTTAACAAAAGTTGAGATAGTTTGGCGATTTAGAAAAAAGGCCTAATATTCCTCTTGACAATTGTACTAATTGTACATTTTCTTGTAAAAAAAAGGGTAGAGATCGTCCAAGTTAAGAACACTGAAGGAAACGTTATGCGTTTTTTTTTTATATTTACTGACAAATTAGGCTATTTAGCCCAAATGTCTCTTATGGAGTATAGTAAAATTTGAAATGGAAGTTGAAATAATAAGTCATTCATACAAAAATAATCGGATATCGAAATATACAGGAATGTTTAACCGTGCTTCATTTGATTGGTTATGATAATTTTACTGTGGATATCTGTCGGTGACTAATTAAAACAAGTGCAAAAGTGCTTACTTTGTATTCTGACTATCAATTATATTATCATGTGTGGAATTACTAAAGGTATGCTATTTTTCAATTCCGAATTTTTACATTTGTATCAGCACACTTTCTGTATCAGTAAAGCGTTTCTTACTTCTTTCACCAGTTTAATTAGAAAAATAGACCTTTAACATACTTCATTATCGCAAATCCAATACAACAGCGTCATAACGAAAAAATATAGTTTCAGCATTTGGGAGAAATGGTCAGTTTAGTACTAATAATATTCCCCGAGTTAGCAACTTGTTTGTGATTTGTGACTTGTGACTTGATTTGTGACTTGTTTGTGATTTGTAAAACATTAGACTATTTCATTCCATTTCACACTAAAGACCAATATACGTTGCACTTGTTATTAATGCATCGAAGTATTTTCGGACAAAGAAAATGTCCAAATTTTCAACTTGATTCAAAATACGTAGATCAAAATCATGTTTGGACAAAGAAAACACCACAATGTCATTTTGATTGTCATTATGTGTTCAATACAGAAGTGCTAGAAAGTCGATTAAAATATGCAAACTTTTAATTTTTTATATAAACTTTCCTTTATACTTTAGTCGAGAAGGGAAATCCATTGACAACTGTGACCTTTGGTGACAAAACTCACAGGATCAAGGTGTAAAATGTATCCGTGTCAGTTGGCTCAGTAATGAATATCGCGTTTACTTCCATGAAACTTTTTAAAAACGCAGCTTTTAAGAGCAACATTTACTGATATATTTAAGACTAGAACCAGGTATTTACCATATGTTTTAAAGCCGCTTGAGTTGTTTTCTGAAGATGGAAGAAAAGGGAAGAATTTTAAATTCATTGGACCTCTCTCCTTATGGCCAAAATTCAGGTTCATTAATTTTCCAAGCCTGGTCATTGTTAGTCGCATAGTCACAACTGGAATGGAAATGTCATAACAGTATGGTAAGACCGCTGTGTGGTCAGATAACATATTATTTACATGTCACTACCGGTCAGTGGCTCTATCCATACAAGCAAAGAATTAATTTAGTATTCCCTACACAGGACGAAAGTAAAGTCACTTGACGTCTGGATTCTTGTATATGATGATGCAGTAAGGATTAAGAAGAAATAAGTCTGTTCTCCAAGAGACAAGAGTTAGATATTTTTTCTCAGAGAGGATCTGGATGCGTGCGTCTGATATATTTGGCAATTAAATTCGTGATTATCTTTCCGTCATCTCAAATCACGTCGTCATGTTCAATTCAGCTCGCTGTTCTATTGTTTCAGAACAGATCGTGAAATTATGTATCAAAAGCTATCAACAGTTTAAGGCCCCGCAACAATTGAATTTCATGCTGAGCTAACACTGAGCTAATGGTGGCGGGGCTTTAAACTTAATGTAATAATTTCATGACATGATCACTTTGTTTTCTTGGAAGTATACAAACTCATCAGCACAGGGTATATGAAAATAATTCTGTAATATATCAACGGTTTAATTTGTCAAAGTCTAGTATTTTCTTTTTGCCTGCATCTTAAAAACAATGCGTAAACAGTCACCAAGTGACATCTGCGCAACACTAAATCTATAAAAACAGTAATTTCAATTAATACTAGATGGAACCCGTTGGTACCCGACGGGAATATATATATTTATTTGATGCAGCAAATTATACACAGAGAAAACCATTGCTGCTCATCTGCCACATTTAGACAGTGCAGCTCACCCAGCTGGCTGTGTGTGCAGCAAAAATGGGT
>JBCAUI010517623.1:0-12100 GCA_038406195.1 Haplosyllis anthogorgicola | reverse complement strand
CATATTCCAATTACTCAAATATTGAAATGGAAGAGTTCCCGAATTATTGGAAATTAAATTAGAATGATATTACAACATCCACTTCGTGGAAGCTTCATCAATGTGTGGCACAGAATCTATCAGTGGACGCGGCATGTGCAGCATAAATACACATACTTTAAGGGAAGGGAAGGATCATGGATGTAACATTACTCCATTTCAGGGACAGATAACTTTATTAAGAAGTGGGCTTGGAATCCAGTCGTTAAGTTGAAATGATTTTTTTTTTTTTGGTCGTGTAAGGCCAGACCTTTTTTATCAGTTGGGAGTACGTTTCAATGAAAGATTTTTTTAAGAACAACGATCAGAAAATTTTTTTACAACCGCAGCACTGAAATCTGTTTACTCGACTACCAAATCTTCGGATATCTCTCCTTGTACATGTTAATATCACTGAAGAAAACTTTACTTGATATACATTTTGTAAAATATATTTATTATAATATGAGCTATGTAACACATCATGTAATTATCACAATTTTCCCACATAATAAGCAAGTACATGTACACCTTCCCGTTAGTAGATTTACTAGAAAACAGCGCTCATTTTAACAAAGGCGGAATTAGTCTGTAATAAATTCATGCTTGCACAGAAATTGCTTTTTTGCGCCATTTAACAAATCATACTCATACTTTCTTCACTCCTTATGGTTACATTTTATGTGCAATTCATTGCACATGATCCCTTTTAATTTTGCTTTAACAGTTTTCATAACCCTTAACACGTGTGTAGTTACAGTCCTACGCCACTTCCTTAGCGTTGGGCTCAACATTACAGCGTTAGGGTTGGTGTGTAAAGGATGGGCGTTAAGGTTTATGAACATGTGCTGTAAATCTCAAACAATTTTGGTTGAGTAAAGGTGTTGAACACTCCCACCAAAAATATTACAGTAAAACCTGTCACTTAGGACCAGTCTTGGGGACCACTGTTAATGGTCGTAAACAACAGATGGTCTTGAAACGCAGGTTCAGCTGAATAGGAAATGCGACTGATCCTTGACTATCTGGTCACAAATGACAGGTGGTTTCATAACACGGGGAGTCTTTCCTCAAACATTTTTGCGCTTCACTGTTTGTTTTTGTCCGTGAACCATGCAGTTCGTCACTAAAACCGTTTGTGCTTCACAGTTTGTTTTTGTTCACAAACCATATGGTTCATCACTAAACTGCGCATCATGGTTTGTTTTTGTTCATGAACCATATGGTTCATCACTAAACCGTTTGCGCTTCAGGGTTTGTTTTTGTTGGTGAACCATATGGTTCAACACTAAACCGTTTGCGCTGTTTGCGCTTCACGGTTTGTTTTTGTTCGTGAACCATATGGTGCTCATGTTGATGTTGCTGAAGAAGGAGGTGGCGGACTGGGAGACGTGCATTCCCGGACTCGCGGGTATCACGGGCGGAGGACTCAACGGACCCGCGCCGGACGACCCGGACAACTGAAAAATACAAACAGAATGAATGTACATGTACAGTAAACTCAATTACTGTTGAGGTCGTAACACCAACTACTCCGGTCCATTTTAAACGAAAGATGCTTTTGATTTCGTAATATGTGGTCTCACGTGGCAAATGTTTTAAATTCACAGGTGCTGTAAATGACTGGTTTACTATTTTACTAAATTAGAGTCATAAGTAACAGCTTGGATGTGAAATCTGAACAATCTGAACCTTGGTAAATGGGATTTTGGAAAAGTGACCGGTGGGCTGAAATGTGAAATAGGGCATTCATTCGAAGATGAAAGCTTAAAATATTGGATATCTTGAATTGCATTAATTGTTAAATTAAACTTGGTTTTTGTGTAACCTTAACGCAAGCCATACCTTAGGTTTAGGAGGATGTACTATAGGTGGCGCCATTGAGCTGCGCTGTTGGACACTGAGCGGAAGTAAAGGAAATCTACCAGAAGTTGACACCAGGGGGAGTATGTTATGCTGTTCTTGTTGACTGGTGTACGCAGGGCGAGAACCAATGTAGCCAGAGTTCTTGTCAAGTGATGTCAGTGCACCGTAGAGTACCTGTATTAAAAAGAGAAAGTAGAAAATATATAAGTATCTGAGAAAAACCTGAAAATATAATTTTTAAAGGAAACTTACAACAACAGTGAAGTCTGCTTGAAAGGAAAGCCTGTGAAGAGAAAGTGTGTCTTTAAGGAAAGGAATTCTCTTCAACCTGATTGTATTTGGTATGTCTCAAGAGAAAGATTCTGTAAAGTGAAAGAATTTCCTTCCAACTTTGACTTTCCTCTTCATGCAGACTTTACTGTACACTTTCGCAAAACTATGCTTGAATAGATTCTTTACTGAGATCCATTTAACCTATCATTACCCTTTTCAAAATTACATAACGGTAGTTTAGAATTAATTACTCAAGAAATGAACGTACACTAAGTGCAAAAATTTGGTCTTGGCACTCATATTGACGACATAACATTATGACGTCACTGTTCAGAACGAGTTTTAACAACGTCATTTTATCCGTGTCTAGGACGACTAGAACATGAAAGATCCATTCATTACGCAGTAGCCAAAGCTCTAACGCCTCAGTTAACTACAAAGTCACTGTTTTACGTGTAGAGCATTGACTTACATTAGCCCTTTGTGTTTGCCTGGCCAGGTGGTCCCGGATGTACGGCGCAAACACGTCCAGATCAAACGGGTCGACGTGGCTTTCCAGCTGGTCTATCACACTCTGTATCTGACCAGACAACTTTTTACTGTGCGCCTACAATACATCAAACTATCATCAACAATCCTAGAAAAACAGAACGTCTTTGCATACTATTGTTTTCTGTTATGGTATGCTCGAGGAAAGCCTCGCGATGGCAGATTTACATGTGTGTACATTTACAGTACCTTGATGGCAGATCGTCGAAGGAAGGGGGAAATAATCGAACAAGAAAACACTGGGAATGGATGTAAGTCCATAGTGTGGGTACCAGTATTTGTTATTGCATATTGTTTCAACAAAGTCATAACCTGGGACCTAAATATTTTGTTGAGGACTCTCGAACATACAACTTCGGAACGAATAAGCTCCATCTAAATGTTATTTCCTGCATTTGTGATGGCAATGTGCACTGAACCACAGAATAACGCGACCATAGTGTAACGAGGCACACTGACACTTACATCTGTCTCTTCCTTCTTCGGCAACACACCAGTTATGAACTTGACATCGAACAGAAGCTGAAGAGCCCTGGTCTGGGTCACAGGCATGTGCCCGTGGTCATGTGACTTGCCCTTCTCATCACGTGACTTCAGGAAGCTCTGATAAGCTGAGACAATTCCATCCGACAGTTTATCCACCATGTCGTACAGTATAGACCTGTAATTAAACACTAATAATTAACTTATTCGCATAAGCATTAAGTTGATTAATGAATTTATTGAAGATGAGAAGACTCCATTCTGTGACATGGCTGACGGGGGAGGGGGGATGGGAGGCTCTATCTGCTGAGGGAAGGGGGAGGGTACATGATTTACAGACTAGCCACAGGGGCCTCTGCCGGGGAGTCTATCTGCGATCCCATCATGTGCTTCATCCGTGACTGGGCCCAGCGGCGGCGGGCTACTCATCTAGTGGACCGCATAATTAAGTCGAAGTATTTACAACAATCTTCATGTTTGACTCGGTAATAATCCAGTATTGTACTCTTCAATAAACGAAACAAATTCACAAAAAAAAAACCCCAGATCTTGTATTCAAATTTCGGAAATCCTTTAAAAACTGATTTTTTTTACCTGGCACTAGAATAAATTCAAATAAAGTTCCAAGTGTGTTGGAAACCACAAGCCACTGCTTTGTGCAGCCACCTGGCATTTACGGACAAGTAGGTTATTTTTTCTTATATTTTCTTATAGATAAACCATTACAATCATCGCTGCTTTGTGAGGCCACCTGTCATATACGGCCAATTTACATTATGCACAAGGGTGACCCCTCAAAGCAGGTTCCACCGCATTCCTTAAACTGTTCTGTCGCTTCGAAACATTCAGAATGAGACAGACAAAACCGTGGCACAATAAGGTTTTTTTCTATTTAATTGTTTGGATTACATTTCCCGCCGCACTTTGAAATCAGGATTTCACAATAATGAAAAAAAAAACCTCAAATAGCATATTAAACTTCCAATGCACCGAAAAATATGGTCACGTCGAACATGATCCGTCACAAGTCGACCAGAAAATATTTTATAGATATTTATGATTAGTTTAGCTTTTCAGGGACCAACTTCATTTTTTTTCTTTAATTTCGTTTTTTTCCGATCACCGCACTTTGAAAATCCTGACAATACAATAAATGTAATCCAAATGATTAAAAATACGCCAAAGAGGACATTTTACCTGTTGAGTGCATGGCCGCCTATTCGGTTTATTTCTTCACACAGTTCAAACAGCAGGCTTTGGACGAACCACGAGCTCTGAAAATGTACAGAGAAATACATCTACAGTAGAACTTGCTTCGTACGGTCGCTGCTTTGTAAGGTCACCTGCCGTTTTTGGCAAATTTTGATTGTAACATCTGAAATGTACAGAGAAATACTGTATTTATTCTAATACAAGCAGCCGGTGTTTAGACCAATTTTTGAGGGGATGCTCTTTTAAAAAAAATCAAAGGACCAATTTCACACAGGTGCTGCTACCTAGTAGAAATATGAAGAGGACTTAGATTATGAGCCAATGAGTCCAGGACATTAAACAAAGTTTCATATTGATAGCATGTGATAAAATGTGTCAATAAATGTTGAAGTTGGACAAAATATTTAATTTATTTCCTTCCAAAAACAGGGGGGTGCTTGTATTAGAATAAATACGGTACATCTACATGTATATCATAGATTGTACTAGACACGACAAGGACTGATTAATGCACAATCAGGTGGGAGTATCAGAGGCTTCAGTAAAGTAAATGAATGCTGTGGGCCTAATGGTTTGAATTTTCTGTCCAGAGAGGTCAAAAGAGGCTAATATTTAACTGGTTTAAATTTGTTTAGCTACAGGAAGACCTCCCTTTTAAGACACATCTTTTGAGCGACACTCTCTCCTATCCGGCACTCTATGGATGAAATCTACTGGTATTAAATGTATGTAATCGTATATCCTTTGCGCGATGCTCTCTATTGGGACACTTAGTTATGTGTCGCTCAAAACAGGTCTTAGGGCTCGGCCACACCAAGCTTTAGCGTTTGCGTTTGCTTTTGCTTTAGCGTTGGAAAATGATTGGGTCTCCATTTAGTTTAATGTGGTGGCCACACCAAGTGGCAAAATCAGCCTTAAAGCTTGGTGTGGCCACTCCATTAAACTGTAGAGGAATCCATTTACTTTTCAAAGTAATCGCTAAGGTTAAAGCAAACGCTGAAGCTTGGTGTGGCCAGACCCTTATTGTACAAGAATCTACTAGACTGGTCCATGTGTGCGGTCGTTTCTTCATTTGAAAAACCCACCGCGTTTTCCAACACTCCCGTGAAGCGGAAGTTGGTTATTGCTAAAAAGAGGTTCAGATGAATCTGTGTTGTAGGACTACCTGTTATTTACGACCATAAAGTTGGGCCCAAAGGGTGGTCGTAAATGACAGGTTTTACTGTAGTTAATACGGTTTACAACAGTCAGTTCGTCATACAGTATCAGCTAGTTCAGTAGTTGCGACAAATACTACAATGGTAAGTTACATTTCACGAAACAGATGCATATCAGTTTTGTAGTCTATTTTTGCCCATTAGAGGCAAAAGTTTTGTCTTCATTTTTGAACAATCTTGCAACGGTGGTAAACAGACACAACAGAGAGTTGAAGTTACACGTTTTACGCCAAAGTACTCTTCTTGTACCGCGAATAATGTACGAATGACCTTTATGTGATCTCTTGTTCACGCAACAAACAACCGGAGGCTAGAAGAAAAGGTCTTCTTCTGTTAACATGTTGCCATAGTAACACCGTCACTAAATGTATTAGCTTGTGAGGCTGGTTTCGATTACACAATCAGCATAATCTAATTCTGTAACAAGTCTCTTGTTTTCTTACTAGTAACATCACCTGTATTGTTTCTCATTTCCGAAACATTCTCTTCCTTTCTCCAGGGATCAATGTACTGAGACTTTCAAAGAGCAAAACAAAATGGTCAGATGCCTTGTAATGAAGGGCTAAGGTAATATCAGAGATACAGTCGTTTCAAATTAAATTTTGGATCTTTAACTTCAAATTTTAATATCCTTTGAGTGAAGCGATCCAAATGTGTCCATCATCGTCTTTTGTCGCTAGCGTCTTTTCAATCAAAAGTCCGAGACCTGTTCACTGATAAAAGCAAAACTGGATGATTGACAATAATATTATCGTTCTACTTTCTGAAAAACATATCCTATTCTTGTACGAGGAATGACCTGTCAGTGCACAGAGCCTCGTGCCGTATAAATATTTACTAACATCGAAATACACTGCAATTTGTTCTCCAGAAAGTGTCTAAAATGATCTGAAATGGCTTGACTCTACTGTCTTGCTTGACTCTACCCTGTGCGGCTTGACTCTAATCCATCCAGCATGACTCAGCTCTCTGTGGCTTGGCTCTAATCTGTTAGAAAACAACAAAACCATCTCGTCAAAACAGAAAGCCTCAGCCCTCTATCGGGCATGAGGCTCATAAATAAATGTAACTCTTCTTCTCCTCCCTCCGTAAAGGAATGAACGCACGGGGAGATTTAGGCTTTTTTATTTGTTTGGATTACATTACCCGCCGCACTTTGAAATCGGGATTTCAAAAAAAAAACAAAAAAAAAACCTCATATGGCAGACGAAACACATTATGCGCGGCAAAATATGGTAGTCTTCAAGCTGTCGGACGTTGATCCATTAAAAGTCGATTGAGAGAAATATTAATTTTACATGTATTTATCTTATGAACAATTTGCTTTTTAGTAAAAAAAGCAAGTTCAATTCCCCCCTCCCCCCCTCCCCCATTCGCCGCACTTTGAAAATCCTGACCATGCAATGTAATCCAAATGATTAAAAAAACAAGTCTTACCTTGAAGAACGGTATCCTTTGGCTGATAATAGCCTTAGTGTCGCATCTAAGCTGCTCTTTCAAGTTAGACCGAAGGATTTTTAAGGAACAAGGTCAGGCCATCAGAGAGCCACTCTTAAACAGTTTACATATCAATTGTGGCGTCAGGTAGGCGTCTGAGTATTTTAGTAACAATTGTCTCGAATTTCGAAACGTCACCGCCAGTAAGGTGCATCGGGAGGTGTTGCTTTTAGCAGAGTTTGTCTGCCTGCCCGTCTGTCTGACGATTTCTTTCGCTGTACATGGTATAGGAACTCATTTTGGGCATGAAACTAGTTTATCATGCATGTCTAGTTTGAATGCTAACGCCTCTGTTTAAGACCAGACTTTTTTATTTGTTGGATTATGTTTCCCGCCGCTCCTGGCAATCAAGAAATCAGAAACAAATCTGACCTTAAATATCACAAAATTGTAACTTTCCATCACCCATCAAACACTGTTGTATGTCAATTTTGTGAATTTTAAGCCAAAATACAAAACATACAGCAAAGTCCATTTTTATTTATTTATTTTTTTCCTACCGCCGCTTCAAAGAAATTCCCTCCATTGATCCATACTCCAAAAAGTGAAAAAATAGGTCCAAATGGACCTGAGCTCATTTGGCATTATCATAAACAAAGACATCATATAGGTTACAATATCACATGGATACAAATGTGTCTGAGTTCAAATCCCAAATAAGTGACCCATGAAAAATCACAAATATGGCTGTCAAATGACAAATGTAGGTGGCATCAGTATTATATTTACATACATTAAAGAGGGTATATTGATGCATAAGGCTGCCAAATATGAAGTTTGTATCATCAATTGCATGTCTAGGAGAAAGGTTCAAAGAAAAATACAAATATGGCTGCCAATTTGAGAATAATGGCCACAGCAACATAGTTTTTACTAGCCTTTGAGATAGGACATGGGTGCATTTGTGTGTAAGATATGAAGTCTCTATGATCAATAGTGTGCTCAGGGCAGCTGTGCACAGACAGCGACGACGACAACACAGGACAACAACGGATGAAGGACAATTCATGATTCTTAAGGCTCTTTGGCAATTGAGCCAAAAAGTAGCGGAAACACTGGGTTACTACATCATGGCCGTTAGACCTCCAAAGCTACATTCAGTTTTCTTCTCCGTCTTCTTTTGTCGTGTACCAATCTGTCGGTGAACTAGCCCCGGGCAAGACAATGTTACGTTTACACTTGTTACCGGATCTGACTTACCACATGGAATACAGGTAAATAAGTCTAACCGATGAAGTACGACTTGCTGGTTTTTCCTTATCATCTTGCAACCTAATTATAGTCCATCCAGAAACTCCTGTGCGGGTGTTTTTTGAGCATAACTTTTGAAATATGAGCAATTTTTTCACAAAACTTCCACAAAGTACTCCTGGTACCCGACTTAGTTACAGGCAAAATTTGAACCAAATTGATAAAAGTTTATTTTCAGTGTATTTTAATGGGATTTTTGGCAAAAGTGGGTGATAATAGAGGCATTTGGAGAATTTTTGCCCAAATTTTTCTCCCACTTAAAATTTATTATTTCCTCCCATTTGAAAACTTTTCAACCAATCTTTTTGAAATTGTACACCACATTAAGGCACTGTTTATACTTCATATGTGTGAAGTTTTAGATTGATTGATGCATTTTAGGGAAAATTACCTGCAAAAAACACCCCGTACAAAACTTTCTGGATGGAGTATAGCCCCATGAACTTATAATATTATTGGTAGTAACCTACAGAAATACTACTTCAGGTTCCATTACTAAATGCAGTCCTTTTAAAGTCACTAGTGTTTGTTGTTGACTAAATAATTTATATTGGTAACCGACAGA
Organism: Haplosyllis anthogorgicola; assembly: GCA_038406195.1. Taxonomy (NCBI): domain Eukaryota; kingdom Metazoa; phylum Annelida; class Polychaeta; order Phyllodocida; family Syllidae; genus Haplosyllis; species Haplosyllis anthogorgicola. The sequence goes on along the minus strand of JBCAUI010517623.1, from coordinate 3,169 downwards.
AATACTATTTCAGGTACCATTACTAAATGCAGTCCTTTTAAAGTCACTAATATTTGTTGTTGATTAAGAAATGGTATAAAGTTCGCTGCCCAATAAGGTAAATTTGCTTTTTAACTGCCCAATTTGCAGGTTAAACAACAAGGAAAAACCTCGAATAATTTGAGCCACATTCTACTTTTCTATGGATTTCGTTTTTGCTAATTCGCCTATCACTGAAGGCTGCGCTAAACTGGACAACTTCCTACTTACAACCTTTTCTCGGGTGTTGTGTTTCACCACAAATAAAAGCCGTCAAAGACGTATGTACTTTGAAAAAGGATGAAAAAAACATAATATATGCCCTACGATGCTAAAGAAAGAGATCCTGTACATTTACCTATTGGCCTGAGAAAACCTGACTTAAAATTCTGTAGTGGCACAAAAGTTGCAAATGTGGCTCTTTGGGGAGTCAATAACGCCCCACCCCCCAAACTGACTCCATCCGGTCGTGTAACCAATCAGGAATTGTTAAATAAAAGCCGATTCAAATGGATGATCATGAAGACTGTTATGTACCTGTCATTTTGTCAGACATCGGGGGCAGGGTCTTCATTATGAGAAGTACTCGGGAATGTCAATCAAAAAATTATGTACTGTGTGCTGATGTCAATGATATATAATCTAACAAACAAGAGAGGTGACCTGTCGGTGCACAAAGCCCCATGCTGTATTGGTTTACTAACTGTTAAAGGACGAACTGTTTTAACCTCCTTACTGGGTGGCTTTAAGCCAAAGTGACCCCCTAACGTCCAGCTTACTATTGCATAGCAGGAGGAGAAAACCACAAATCCTTCTCAGTGATGTTTAGCGGGATTTGACTCCACACCCTGCTCGATGATGTTTAGTGGAATCTGACTGCACCCTGCTCTGTGATGTTTAGTGGGATTTGACTCTGTACCCTGCTGTGATGTTTAGTGAGATTTGACTCCGTACCCTGCTCTGTGATGTTTAGCGGGATTTGACTCTGCACCCTGCTCTGTGATGTTTAGCGGGATTTGACTCTGCACCCTGTTCAGTAATGCTTAGCAGGATTTGACTCCACACCCTGCTCAGTGATTCAGACATGGGATTTGACTCCGCACCCTGCTCAGTGATGTTTAACGGGATTTGACTCCGCTTTAGCGGGATTTGACTCCGCACCCTGCTCATGCTCACTCTATTGGACTTATTAGTGATAATAACGTTAATAAAGTCGCGTTGACAACACCTGATGTAAGTAAACACGTTTAATACTTTTAATGCTTTAATGCTTTTAATGCTTTCTCGCAACACATGCAAATCACAGGGTTAATAGGTCCACCGACTTTTGTATTTATAGATATCCTCGTCATTACGGTTAAAATATTGTACTTGAATTTCAAATTCCTGTCACACAAAATTGTAAGTTGCAGGAAGTAAAATAGTGTAGCTCTTTTGCAGTTTTGCATGCCCAAAAACTCCGAATCGCAGCTCCTAAGGCTTGAAATCATCCCAGTCTGTGTAATCCGAAGAATTAAAAAGGTGCTTTTTCTCAAATCTGTATCTTGATATGAAAAGCGAAGTAAATGTACAAATATACAGCTACAATTATACCGGATGATATCATACTCCATGGTTACTCTTACGACAAACAAGATGGAAACCTTAAGAAATAAATGAACATATGTCAGGTTTCTTAGGATCGCTGCAAGTGAATACTTACAATAGTTTCCAATTATAAATGAATATGTTCAATTAAAGAAATATTGATCAAGTGCTTTTAATTGTTTGGGTAATAGAGAGCACATAGTTCCCTGGTAACACAGAGTTTGGTGGTGCGCGCTTCTGTGCCTGATAATGCTTGACGCATTTTGTGATAAGTCTGGCTGGCTGCCTGCTAACACCAATATACAATGCAAGCACCTGTTGAGCAAAAACTAGGTACAGAGTAGGCGGAACTCTTGTGTAAATCAAGGTGAGTAGTACACACTCGCCAGTGACATATCCACCCTGCCTTAGAAACCCATGGGCAGAGTTATCCCATGTCAGAAACAGTGAGTACCAGTAGTACATGGACCTCGGTTCATATTTTAAAATACCATCCATCATTTCTAACAAATACGAGGCAGGATGACGACATATTGCATGACAAACAGAAACCGACTGCTCATGGTTTAAATTTAAATTGAAGCTTTGGAATAGTAATAGTAATACAGCGATCCACAATGGATGGTCACTGCTTTTGGGTCAGTTCACAGAAAGGTTAAATGTTGTGTAAAGATTTCCATATTTTTTCTGTTGACCAGTAAACATGCAAAAAATAGTTCCAGATGGACCTGAGCTCATTTGGCATTATCATAAAACTAAGACAATATAGGTTACAATATCACATGAATACAAATGAATAGTCTAAGATCAAATCCCAAATTAGTGACCTATGAAAAACATAAATATGGCTGCCAAACTGCAAATATAGGTGGCATCAATACAATTTTTACATGAAATAAAGAGGATGTATAGATGCATAAGGCTGCCAAATATGAAGTTTGTATCATCAACTACATGTCCAGGAGAAAGGTTCAAAAAAAGAGCAAATATGGCTGCCAATTTGAGAATAATGGTTACAGCAATGTAATTTTTGCTAGGCTTTGAGATAGGTCATAGGTGCATATGTGTGTAAGATATGAAGTTTCTATGATCAATAGTGTGCTCAGGATGACTGTGCAGTTGACGACGATGACAACGATGACAACGATGACAATGACGATGATGACGATGGACACTTCATGATTCTATAGGCTCTTTGGCATATATGCCAAATGAGCCAAAAATAGGGAGGACCCAAATACCCAATATCTAAGGGACATTTTCCTGAGGGTCATTATATTTTAAGTGTGGCTCACAAAATGATCACCAAGTGTCTCTTAAATAACTAAATAATGATAGAAATTTACATTGTGCCATTGAACCGGATCTCATGCTGGACAACATGTCTAAATACATTTGGAAATTGTTATATTAAAGTAGTTATGGGATAAATTTCTTTCAGTAACAATTAGTTCTCTTTTGGGATTATGTGTCGATTTTACATTGTGACAGGGCGTCAAGTAATAGGAATGGTCAAAAAAATAGGAAAATAGGAATTTCGGGCCCTGAAAAATAGGAAAAAAAT
>JBCAUI010517612.1:0-12100 GCA_038406195.1 Haplosyllis anthogorgicola | reverse complement strand
ATACTGGATACTGAATATAAACCACACACACATTTAAAATAAATGTAAAACATACAATATACAGTTGATTTAACACACGTGTGCATTTCTGAAATAGATGTACATGTATTATTTTTGATAACACTTAGATATATTAACCTCACATCCAATTCTGGTTCTAATGACTGTATTCTCAGTTGACTTATTGAGCTTTGGGCATTTTGTGACAGATTTCAAACCAGTGTTGGAATTTTCAATGCCCTTGTTGACACCTGGTACAATGGATGTTTTATTGGGTATTGGTGGTGCAATGAGAGTTGGTCTTACATCATAATGAACTTTCTTCTTAGGTATAAAAGGAAGTAAGGATTTGCGTATATCAACTCGGTTGCACGACACTTCCTGCCCCATCTCTGTTTCTAAAATGTAATATTTATTATTCTTGTGCTCTATGATTCATCCTGGGATCCATTTTAATGGTTTCTGATCCTTACAAAAGACCATTACATTTGTACCACTGGGTAAAATATCAAATTCATGGCCTGCTGTCTTGTTGTAATTACTCTCTTGTGACTCCTTACATTTCTGAAAATACTCTAAAATAGCAGTGTCATTATTAGACGTGTTACACTTGAGCTGAAAATTAAGAAACAGTTTCATTCCTTTGTATTCTCGATTCAGGAGCTGTGTGGGTGATGGGAGATTGAGGTACTCTAATAGTCCTAAATGCCAATCTGTTTTCAGTTCACAACACTTGCGCATTATATTCTTCACCGTCCTGATGCTATGTTCCACTGTGTTGGCTTGATGATGATGTGCTGAAAGAAGGGTTAATTTTACATTGACTGATTTACAGTATTCTCTGAATTGATCAGATGTATAATTTGTTCCATGGTCACACACTAACTCCTTGCACACATATGCTCCACAAATATTGCTGAAAATGCTGTAACAGTTTGATTAGTTGAGTGATCGTCAACTTGATGAACAACAATAAATTTTGAGAACTTGTCAACTACAAATAGATAGACATTTCCTGAAACTCAAAAAGATCAGAATACAACTTCTTCCACAGTACAAGGGGAATTGGATCATCTGTGCTCTGTAATGGCTCCTTCAGTTGTGCACCCTGGAATTTTTGACAAATCCTGCATTTCTTAACTATGTTGATTATCTGTTCATTTATTCCTGGCCAATACATAGTATTTCTGGCATGAAGAATACATTTGGTTTCACCTTGGTGACCTGTATTGTGTAATTGTTTAAAGCATCTTCTTGCAGTGTTTTTGGAATAATGACATGAACTCCATTAAGAATCAAACCATCTACAATGCAAAGTTGATCATGAAAAGTGAAATAGTTCCTGACAGATTCTTGGCATTCTTTTTGTGACTGGGGCCATCCATCATTAATGTAATTCTTTAACATCTGTAGAATGGCATCATTTTCAGTAGCAATTTGAATTTCCTGTAACTTAGAAAGACTAATGTTAACTTCTATGTCATGTATTGTTACCTTGATGCCTTGGACATCTTGATCTGCACCTGTATGGTGATCGGTTTTATGACTGAGTGCGTCACTTAACTTCATCTTTTTTCCTTCTTGGTAAACTATTCTTAAATCATAATCTGCAAGTCAGCATAATACTCTGGTGAGATGTGGTAGTGTTTGTGATATTGATTTCCTAAAAATAGACAATAATGGTTTATGATCTGTAATTATCGCAATGCGTTTTCCATAAACAAAGTGTTGGAGTGCTCAACTGAGTAAAGGACACCTAAAAGTTCTCTCTCTATGTTAGAATAGTGACTTTCAGTATCAATCATTGGCTTTGATGCATAAGCAATCGGTAGTAAATGATCTGGGAGTCCATCTGGAGAAATCACAGAGTCACTCTCGTCTGGCTGCAGCAATACTGAGCCAATGCCAACTTTGTTGGCATCACATTCTATGTAGACGAGTTTTCTTGAGCTGTAGAACTGCAACAGTCATTACTGATAGCATTCTTGGGAGCGTTAAATGCAGTATCATGGATAGACATCCATAAAAATTCTGAATCCTGTTTCACCAGCTGTTGTAGTGGCTTATGCAAATCTGAAAGTGATGGGATAAAGTGACATAAATAATTTACAGATCCAAGAAACAATTGTAATTGTGTCTTATCTGCAGGTACAGGCCATGACTGGATAGCATCAACTTTCTTTGGATCTGGTTTAATTCTGTCTTTGGTTAATGTCATCCCAAAGAATGGTACTGCAGCTACATCAAGTTGCACTTTGTCAAGGTTGAGGTGTAAATCTATCTCCACACAGTGATCTAAAAATACAACAACGCTATGATTAAAATCAGAATCATCTTTACCATATACCAGAATGTCATCTGCTATGTTTTTATGTTGTGCAACTGAGCTAGCAGCTCATTAAGACAATGTTCAAATAAATTGCCAGAGTTTGACATGCCCATTGCAAGATAATTGAAGATGTAGATCCCTTCTGGTGTGAGCATCGCTGTTTTCAATTTGGCATCCTCTGATAAAGGAACATGAAAAAATCCTTTAGTGGCATCAAATATTGCAAATTGCTTTGCACCATGCAGTTCATGTGATTCTTTGTCTAAGGTTTTAGAACAACAAATCAGTCTGATGATCACTTGGTTTAACTGTCTAGGATTGAGACATATTCTTAGTTTACCATTTGGTTTCTTCACCACTACAAACCAGTTTAGCCACTCTGTTGGAATGTCTTTTTCCATCTTTGAAATAATGCCGGATGCCTCCATCCTGTCCAATTCAGCTTTAAATTCAGATTTCAAAGCAATCAGGACACGTCTTGGTGGAGCCTGAAATGGAGGAACATTTTTCTTCAAATGAATATCAGCAGGCTTTATAGGAAACTTGCCTGGGTAACCATCAAATAGATGTTTGTACTTTGGATGATCAACTATGCCTTGCTTTGTAATTTTCACTCCTGGGCTTAAAAGAGGATTGTCAGTATCACTTGGTGCAGTTTTCTGTATCTTGTCTTCATCAATGGTTATCATATCAAATTCGCTTGCAGTTGTGCTGAAATGAGAACTGGTAGAAAAATCGTTATGTGCAGACCAACTAGCAGTGGTTGGACAATTGAGGGAAACTTAACCTAATGCCACAAGGTCTTGTAATCCCAAAATCAGTTTGAATTGATTGGGAACGACATAAAACCTGGTGAATACACGCTTACCAGAATTGGCGTTTGTGAGTGACAATGTGCACTGACCAAGTTGCTTAATTTTGCTTTTGTTATACGCTTGTAATGTTACATTCTGATCATGACTATTCTGTAATGAACAATTTGACGCATTTGGATGCAACTTCTTGTACATTGAAAACGGTAACAAATTTCCAGCTGCACCTGTTTTTGAACCTATTTTGTGACTTACACCATTGTCACTACATGCATTTACATCAGTTAAGACGTGGCTTGAACCACTAGATTTAGACAGTTCGTCAAACATGACATTATCGGAGTACTGTTTAGAAATGCATGAATGACGCTCAAAGCACACATGGCGGATTATACTAACACTATCATACTCAAATTTGTCTCTCTCAATATCATGAAAGTCCTTTCTGGAGCGGCCTCCACAACCACCGTGGCCTCTAGCACGAGTACCATGCTGCGATTGTTGATTTCTTTGCGATGTACCCCTGGAACGACAAAGTTCTGAAAAATGACCAGATTTTCCGCAACTGTAGCAAGTCTTATTATATGCCAGACACTGTCTGGGTTGGTGCTGTCACCCACAATTGAAGCAGGAACACCCTGAGCAGCTTTGACTGCATTGTGGCTGGATGCCACCTCTGTTACTGCCCCTACCTCTGTCAGGTGTGGGGTGATGTTTGTGTTTCTGGACACCATCAACTGATTTACTATCGCTGGAAGCATTATGTAAATGCTGTGCCATTTTTTCACTGGTGATGGTAGCTTCAACTTTGCATGCGATTGTTAACACTTGGGTGATAGTTGTGTCCTTTGTAATTTCCTTCAACAACTGATCCTGTACACGCTTATGGGTGTTGTGCATTAGAAAAAGAAATTTCATGACTTATCCAGATTTGTAAATGCACAGTCTCTGGATAAACTTCGTAATTGGGACATAAAGTCACTTTGATCCTTGCAGGTGTTACTGTAGAGACTCCCCATTGTATACCACGAATGGACCATGGCTTGTAATGGCTGGAAATGTTTCTCAAATGTGTCGAGGACATCTTTCAAAGTATCCTTGCTTTTACCACCTTCGAATATTAGATTGTCATTGTATCTGGACCTGTCCAGTTAAGTAATGTTGGCACTTTCTGCTCTGCCTCAAGATCCTTGTACGCACCTCTGATCAATACCAGATCCACTTGTTTGTGAAAGAATTTAAATGCTTCACACAGATGGCTGGATTTCCAGTCCATTTGGGGCTGGTTTATCAGAATAGACTGAACAAATTTGGTCTCAGCCATTTGTAAGAAAAGCAGGAACACACTGGCACAACAGTGAAACATTTGTAATATACCATTCATGTGTGTCACACACTGTAGAAGGGTGTGGAAACTCGATGTGTGTGTTACACACTGTAGAAATGTTTACATCTTGTGTCCACACAGTATGGTTGATGTCTTAGTTGGGTGCTACAAAGGCAAACTATGTGGGCACACACATCATTTTGGGTCCCACACAGTTTTGACATGTTGTATACAAATAGCAGATATCAGCTGCTTTGGTGCAAAAAGTTCACCAAAAGTTCAAATTTCAACCATATGATCCTGGAAAACTTGAGCTGTATCGTTAAAATACTGATGGTGGGACTGTTAAAATGCATTGGCATATGATTGAGCACCATAAACTGTAATTACCACATTATATTTGAAGTTGCTCCAATGTACAAAATCCATGATATAGCATGGCAGCAGCCATTTTAATTTCAAAATTTCAAACAATTATCCTGAAGAAATGGCTTGCTGGAAAATGTTCAAATTTACACAGTAGACACCCTAAGGTGTATAGAACTTAATGTTATTGTTGCAAATGCCTACCACCGATAGATCCTGAGATCCGGAATTTCCATTTCAATTTGCATGCATAACAGCAAGATGTTGCCCTTGGATCAAGGTCATTCAAATAATAAAGTTAAAATATACCACCATTTATGCTGTTTGGATCCTTGTAAAACATTATATAGGTGAGCACTGGATCCTTTCCTATTTTTCTGACACCATATAGTAGTCAATGGATCAAGAACAAAGCAAATATTACTTAAAACTGATCCAGATCTTTATGGTTGAAATGAACGCCATGCTGGTGAAGAGGCAAGTGCGCAGTTGCAATGCTAAACCAATACAAGGTGCGCTAGTCGTTTATACGCAGCACAAAGAAAATAATTAACGCACAGCTACTACACTGTCTGCAAGGCATCATGGGATGGCACCTCATTAACATAATTTATGTATGGCAGAGAGGCCACCTCATTGGCTATTGGACCGACCCCCCCCCATCACCAATGTGACACATTTCGAGTCTTAAAAATGTTAGTAGTATGATGTACTGTGCTTGCGCGGACCAATCGTGATGTAACACATTTCATGAGATCGCGATTGGAACATCGCTATGTCCTCTTGCCCCTTCAAAAGGCTGTGACCCCGCTACCCTGGGTTCTTTCCTCACTAACCATTGTGACGAAAGGACAACACACGCACCCACACTCAACTGTCGGTTCTCATGGGTGACTTATGTTTGTCGGAGAGCGTTAATCATTCATATTCATAATCATCAGATTCCGTTAGTACCATATTACTTTGCGTAGTCGGTATAACATTTCCAAAGATGTTATACGACATAAAAAACAGTATAACAGTTTGAATCATTCATACGCGCTCCGACAAACATAACAATAATAGTGAATATTATTGTTATGTTTGTCGGAGAGTGTTAATCATTCATACACTCCAATTCCGTTAGTACCTTAAGGCTTATTACTTTGCGAGTTGTGATCGAGTCACTAGACAACATAAAACCCTGGAGTAGGGCGTTGGAGCGGGACTGTTCTCTTTTCGAAGACACCGATATTACAGCGACCACGACTTCCGGACCCCGCTAGTCGGTGGAGAGCGTACATGTACATCGGCATCCGCCCGTATTTAGCACATATGTAAAATGTATTAAATATATTTAGGGTTATGTTTCAGAAAACATGGCAGAAGGCCAGAATGTTAGTTCGTTCCCATCGCCACCTATGCAATATGTTAACCTTTACACGGATGAGAATGTCAAGAGAGGAAGGGCACCTAAACCTCCACCTCCTATCAAGGTAAGATCATGACTGTTGCTTGACAAATTAAATCCTGCTCAAATGGAATAATTAATTTAATGAACAGCAAGAAAACTACTATGGCCGCTTAACGCAACGAGCAAACTAGAATAGTGCTCCTGTCAGTGATGTCAACAGAATTTTTATCTGCATTTGATTGATACATGATAAATTAGATATATTTTTTAGTTCAAAATGTTTTACCAACTGTTGGTGTTATAACACTTTTGGAAATGTTATACCAACTACGTAAGGTTTCGTAAATGGTACGGTTGTGAATACTACAATTTTTCTTGCTTGAATTTCAGGACAGTTATGGTATGTTTGGAGTTATATTTCACGCTGATGATGCAATAATTCGACCATTGGAGAGCCAAGGTTTACGGCGTTTGTATCCACAAAGCTACGACCCAAAAAGAGAACTGAAGAAACTTAACCATTCAATACTGGTTAACTTTCTCGACCTGCTCGACATTCTTATCAAGTAATATTTCACAGTATACATAATAATTCTCTTTAAAAGTATTTCCATGCTGAGATACAATTTTTTGTCATACGTCCAATTTCTATTGGCTTATTTAGCATTGGTATGGTCAGTTTTTAAAGGTTCACTACAAAAATAAGACTTTATATTTTACAACCAAATGCATCTGTATCTCTTTTGTAAGCCTACCAAAATTAAGTTCCCTCTGACTGACATTTTTAATTTAACATTTGTGTGGAGTTTGTGATAACATACAGAAGGTTTCTGGCGCCTTCGGCCCCCTCTATTTTTGTCTAAACAAGCCAAAACAAGCCCAAAAAAACCTATTTACCAGACAGAGCCACAAGTATCTTATCACTGGCTACCACGTTGGATAATATTTTTGATCTGCCATTTAATTCGTAAAAGCAACTTATTAATATTTGCGTTTCAGCAAATTAAAAAAAAAAAAAAACACTTACCGTTTCAGAGCACCCGATTCTCCGAAAAGGGGAGAAAAAATAGATGACCTGACACTATTATTCATCCACGTGCATCATCTCATCAACGAGTTTCGACCTCATCAGGCTCGAGAGACTCTTCGCGTTATGTTGCAAACACAAAGACGACAACGCCTTGAAACAGCAGAACGATTTCAGAAACACTTGGAAAAGGTCAGTTGCACATATCATTGTCCTAAATCAAATTAAAGGGTTAGCCAAGCTAACTGCAGGCTGTAGGGAGGTTGTGCAAATAAGCACTGTGCACGATTTCTTTCACATACTAGGAAATAGCATACCCGTGTTGACGGCAATGCAAACATGCTGCACTATTTCTGCTAGACTTACGTTAATAGTGCAGCCTATGCAAAATGAAATATCCTTACATAACTAACTTATAGTTGGCAAAACGGGTACCAGGAGATTTAAGGCATCACAAGCTGTATTTGTCGATTGTTGTTCGTGTTAAATTGAGGCAGAGTCAACAGTTATGCAACGAAAGCTTTTGTTATTATTATGTCCTCGTAATCTACAATATTTGAATAGTAGTCGGCGGATCACAAAGAACAAAGAAATATCACTTAAGATGATCCAGATCTTTGTTGTTGAACAACGCCATGCTGGTGGTAGACAAGTGCGCATGTATATCGTTAAACCAATACAAGGTGCGCTTTCGTTAACACACAGTACTAAATTGAAAAGCTTAACGCGCAACTGCTAAAAATAATTTATGTTTGCCAATGATGTTTAATTGATAATTATAATTGATAACAGGTACAAGAGACGATAGAAGGAGCAATCAAGGCATTACCTGATGATTCGGATCTAGACACTAAACTAACAATTAAAACTGAACCAATGGAAACTAATGATAAAACTAATGGTGATATAAAAGAACCTTTACACAAGCGTATGAAAACGGATATTAAAGACAATGACAAAGAAGGAGAAGAGGACAGTGAAGATGAAGGAGATATAAACACACTTGATGACATGATGTGTGACATCGTTGATGCTTTACAATCCTGATGCGCAAATATGAAGTTTTATTTGTTTGTTTACAATCTGTACTTTAAAAGATGATAAACGATGTTGAAGTCTGTTTATATCGGCCTCTATTCAGATTAATGTAATATTTGTACATTTTTATATAGATGCCTAGATTTGTGTAAATATTGGTCTGGATGCATATATGATATTTTATAGATGTATGTATATACTATCAGGTAAATATATGTATGCGGATACAAAAGCAAACTACAGTAGAACTCCTCTTACAAGGGAAGCAAAAATTTGAAGGCAAATTGCTCGTAAGACTGGAGTACCCTCTCAAAAGGGTTTTGAAACTCCATGTTAAAATTGGCAGGACCTAAAATAAACACATTAGGGAACGGATTTGCAAAACCATAAAGTTTTTCTTCAAAAAAACCCCACTTATGCTGTTTGAACACAGTATATTTTTTCGCGATCATTTCGTGATCATTCTACCAACAAATATTGTTGTGCAAACATCTTGTTTGTGACCTTATCCAAATTATTTTAAGATGTGAAACAGTCCAATCTTGTGCCCGTTTAAACATAAAATACTAGAAAACGCAAAATTAGTTGAATGAAAATTGCCCATACATGGGTGGAGTGCTCTTTCAAAACCCTGCCCTTTCAAGAGGACATCAGTTAGAAAAGAACACGAGCTATTTAATTTACTGCTGTGACCTCAGCCTTAAAACAGGACGATCAAAAGTTGACTTATTTATACAGCAATTCAATGTTTATAAAGACAATGTATATGGCAATCTTGATTTTAATTAAGCTATTGTATAAAGGGAAAGTAAGCAAGTTAATAATAACATTTATATAATTTATTCTCAGACAGCACCATATTAATATCTGAACATAACATACGACTAGCGTTGACTTCAGGATCATGTGTTAGCAAGTCTGTTTAGTGTTTTTTATGTAATATAAATTAAAATGTACATATATGTACAGTCGTCCCTGGATATATCAGACCTGTGTCTTACTGGTTTCGTAACATAAATTATATGACAATATTTTGGTGCGGAAAAATATCGATATAAGCAGGAAATCGATATAAGCGATATCGATATATCCGGGGACGACTGTATTTACTTTGCATTGAGAGTCATTTGTACATTGGTTCTTAATCTCCAAGGTAAACACTAGTCACGCTTTTGATAGTGTTTCTTAAACGACAGGATAGTTCACTTTGAGTCCTCCGGTACAGATTTGCTTAAGGGTGTGAGGCCTAACAGTGTTTTGTGCCGTAGGTATGCCTTAGATCTCCGAAATAAGGTATCGGTACCGTGAAAACTGTCCAGGAAGCCAAATACCCCGTAACAGTAGTTAAACCTAAATGGTGTGATAAAATCATAATTGGAATCTTTACTGGCATAAATTAATAACGTAAGCCGCAAAAAGTTGTGTAAGTTTATATTAGCGGGAATAGTAAATGACAGTTGTTATTGAAACACAGATTGATGGAACCATATTATGTCCATGATAATGTTAATTTTTTTTCGTGATGAATCTTGTGCCGTGATTAAGCAATTGGGTTTATCACAGATGTGTATAAAACAGAAAAACGACTTACTTGAAGTGGTGAAAGTCATGGAACTCTGGAGATGGTAGAAGTGGAAAATGATATCCACAGTGTGATATTATTGTAGACGTCAGAGCCAATATAAACCAAAGCCACGTTGTTGCTACATGGGAACCCATAAGTAGCGGACCCAAGGCCACTGGCATCAGGTTGGAAAATATGTGTTCAAATGGATGAGAGTAGAGTGCAACAAGACCACATGGGGCGGTCCATTCGTGGTGCTTCTTGTGAATGTGTTTGTAAATACTCGGATGATGCAGCAATCTGTAATCAAAGAATTTTCTGTCATGAAACAGATTAATTATTAAATGTAGTAATTTCAGGGACTTTAGACTCAATTGGTAGCATATCTGGTTGTGTGCCCTTCATGGCCCTTATAAGCCTAGCAAAATCACGTCGTTTTTACGTGGGAAATTGCGTTTTCAAGTTTTTACTTGATTTGAGCTCAGGTTAATATGGACCTATTCTAAGTGTACTAAATATGTACAGGTGATGCTGTTGGTGTACATTATAGTAGTCAACTTGTTCAACAAATGCATTTTCATGATTTTACTTACCGTCGAATTGTCACTCTTACCTGTGTGTGTAGTAAAATCCAACTTCTTCGCACAGAGAGAAGACAAGAATTTCAAATAGAACCCAGTGGAACGTCGGTAGCTCTCGACCGAAGCTGCAGCCTCTCCACATCCCCAGGGGATATATCAAATACTGCGTTAATGCACTGGCAATGGTCGTATTAAACACAACCCAACGGAATGCATGCCAAAACTTATCCATGTCCATCTGTAAGAAAATGTCCTATTCTCTGTATTTTACATTGAGTTTTTCTTTGATGAAATTCTGGGCTCGTAGGCAGCAAAACTTGTACTATGTGCCGGGATATTTGAAAACGTTGTTAGTTCAAAGTTGATGCAGTATAAAATACTCACAGGCACATTTTTGTCCTCTTGCACCTTGTATTTAGTTAAGAAGTGTGGTTTGTTGGTGACATCTATTATCATAAATATTATATTCACTCCCCAATAGGCTACATTGCTAACAATTAGACTACCTGTATAATGCAAGAGAGATAAACTGATATATACATGTATTTTTTGTTTCTTAATTCGCGTGGAATCATGATAACGGCATAGGTTCTCAGACTAATTTTAAAAGAGCATCTTGAGCAATAAATAAATAAATAAGAAGAACAAAACACGAATCAACTAACCCCAAAAGAATAGGCGGAAAGGATCATCACCGTTTCTGTCGTGGATTTTTTCCCACTGGCTCTGCCAGAAATCTCCAGATGCACCCCAAAACTGCTGTATGTGCCTACGGAATACAGTATATCAAAACTGTAATAACAAAAGGGTGTTCTAGATCTTTGTTCCATACTTGTAGCCAGTATTACATAAACAATGCTACGTTTTTGTGAAAGGGACAGTCAATTCCTGCGTTCAAATGCACCGTAACTTCTTAGCCTGTTATGCGCATCCTGGAGGATCCTCTAAAACTCTTCTAAAATAATTTTATGTTGATATGAGGCAAAGTTTTTCTACTTTATATATATGTACCTCACGAAAATTCATAACGTAGTCAATGAAATTGATAAAATTAAACCACAACTACAGTGAGTTCGTAATTGAAATTAGCATTGCGTGTTCTTACCATGTGAGAGAATTTCTTGCAGTGGCAAAGATGAGCAATGCTGAACCTATCCCAATTATAGTGAGTACAAGGGCTTCGAATAAGGAATCCGACTTGGCATTGCCGCCTGCACTAGGGGCAGATCCATTGGACATCCTCGCTTTAGCCCCCATTTCTGCAAAGAACAGTGATGTAAATAGTCATATAAACTTTTGTCCAACAAAAAAGACATTTCACTGTTGATTATATTGAAAATTACAGCAAACATGCAGAGAGAGAGCAATGAACGATCTATGATTACAGTACCTAATATAACTGGACTGTTAAAGTAATATGTTCTCGCAACGAGTAACTTGAATACAACTACTACGCAGTACCTTTTCTTTTTGGGTCTTTCGCCGAAAGACCCTTTGTGATGCCTGGCCAGATCCGAGAGG
This sequence comes from Haplosyllis anthogorgicola, assembly GCA_038406195.1. Lineage (NCBI taxonomy): Eukaryota > Metazoa > Annelida > Polychaeta > Phyllodocida > Syllidae > Haplosyllis > Haplosyllis anthogorgicola. Next base: position 142 of record JBCAUI010517612.1, on the reverse strand, counting down.
CATGAAAGCAGTAGCGAAACCGGGAGCAGTTCAAAGTCCAAAGTGGGGCCCTGACCCCCCGCCCCGCCCCGACCTGACCCCCGCCCCACCCCAACCCCCTGACCTGACCCCCCGACCCCCGACCCCCCACCCTGCCCCAACC
>JBCAUI010517601.1:0-12100 GCA_038406195.1 Haplosyllis anthogorgicola | reverse complement strand
CTCAAAAATGCATCAAACAAAAGTATCATGATATCATTCTTTCAGCTGTGCCATAAGCCCCACGGCTTTCTTGTTTCCACAGATATTGAGTACAAAGCCGAGACCTTTTCCATTGTAGGTGGCAGGACTTGAGTTCAGAAGCAGCAGAGAGACAGCGAGCTTTACAAGCATGCTTGTTGCATCAACAGAACTTCCATGATAAATTAGAAGAATGGATGTTGTACTTGGCACAAGTTGAGAAAGACTTGGCAGCACCTATTGCTGGCAACTATCCACAGCTGCTGGAACAACAGGCGGCATTCGAGGTAAGACTGGTAAAGCCTAACACAAAAGTGTTCCTTGCAATTCGTGCTTACAAAAGTCATTTTGCTAATCACCAAAGTGGAATTTGAAATTGAATTTTGTTTGGGTACTCGCAGACATTCCAGTCAGACATGATCAGCAGACAACAGATACTTCATGCAATCCTACGAGAGGGTCAACAAATGCTCACTGAGGGAAATGTGGAAAACAAGAAACAGTTTGAAAAGAAACTGAAACTGTTGCAAGAACAATGGGATAAAGTGGTGAAGAGGTCACAACAGAGAAAGAGTGAAATAGACAAACTTGTAGCTCAGTGGTTGATCTATAAGAACCAGAAGGACAGGCTAGAGGTAAGTAAATATTGAACTCGTCTATGAATAATTACTGTACAGGTCATCCCGTGAAACGAAGGTGGGTACTCCAGGTTTGACTTTAGAAGAGACTTACGTATTTCATACTGTGTTTCGTGTTGAAAACATTTTGCTTTGAATGCAGTTATGATATGAAACATTTTCTAATTGATTTCAGGAGAAACTTGCAGAATTAGATGATGCACTAAAAGCATTTGAGTTCCAGACGGCACCAGTACAGAAAATCAAGGCTCTCCTGGACAAAGTAAAGGTACGAGAAAAAATAAGCTATATCCAAACAGCAAATATAAAATTCTAAACTTTCATATTATCGTTGTACATGTATTTGCGTGGCCTATTCGTGCTACAAACAGATCAATTTTAGAGCTTTTTGCATGTGACAACGTAAAACTGTCAGGGTGAATATATTCGTATTTACTCATGTAATGTATTTTGCCTGCGCAGTTATTAAAGAGCCACCTTGAGGCGTACAATGTGCATGCATGTGTACAGGAGCTTCAGCGGTTGCTTGCTGGCTCCTCTTTCCTTGCCGAGGTATGATAATATAGTGTGCCCTTAACCCTACTGTACATTATGTGTTCAGTTATTAACAGTGCATGTAAATGACGGGTTGCAGTGTATACCATTAGCGTGTTTCTGTGATGTGTATGATATACCCAAAGCAGAATTTCCAATTATAAATTGAATTTGCATGACATGAACATTCTTATTAGCTTCGTATATTATGTGCGGTTGGAATTACAAAAAGGACGTGTGATTTTGTGGTTTCGTTAATTGACATTTGCATGCAAATATTGGCTACCTGAATGTGTAATTTTAAGGCCAAATCATTATGTAACTGTGTAATTTTGGTTCAGTATTCTAACGTCCACGATTTGAAATTATTTTGAAAACTGATGGACAAATTGACACTTATAGATTTCAAAATTGAACAGGTGAACTCAACTCAACATAGACATCTCTGAATCAAACATAAATTGCGATATTTTAGACCTACCAGAGGGACCTGGCATCAGCAGAACCACTCTATCAACAAGTACAGTCGGTTGGTACCTCACTTCAAAAGAGTTCTGATCGTGATGCTGCCAAAAAGATCAAGAAAGAATTAGCAGAACTGCAGGTAATTTTACAAATTATAACTACATGTATACAAAATTGACATTTACGATCAGTGAATTCTTTAAGTACATTTTGTAATAGTCATGTTTGAAAACATTTAATTTTATGATATTACTGTACTTCTTAGGACAAGTGGCGCAAGCTTGTTGGCAGATTAGAAGGTCGTGGAGAACAGCTGGAAGATCTGCTTGGCAGGTGGAATAAGCAGGAAGAAGACATCGAGGCTCTCCTAGTCTGGCTGAAGGAAATAAGAATATACTTATCACAGGATCTACCTGAATCTCATGACCAGCTACTTGCTGCCGATAAACAGTGCGAGGTAAAGATTGCTTTATCAGTGTATATTTATCCATGTAAGGGATGAATTTTCATTACGTTAGTTATTAAGGTCAAGATTAAACGTGATGTGCAACAAAAATGTTACGAATTGTATTATGTATGCATGTTTACATCAGCGAAAATATATTTCAGGAGTTTGAAAAACAGTTTGAAGAATGGACTCCCAAGAAGGAAGAACTACAGAACCAAGAAGCACAACTTACAGCCTCTATCAACCCTGAGGACCTATCTATTCTAAACCAAAGACTTCGTCTCCTGAACAAACAGTGGGACGAACTCCGTCACCAGGTTGCACTGCGAAAGGCTCGTATTCAGGAACTACTCGGTCAGTGGGGTACATTTGATGGCAAACATAAAGAGATGATCACATGGATTGATGGCATGGAACAGAAGGCCTCATCCAACAAGGACTTCAACATCGAGGATCTTCTCAATAAACTTCAAAGTGTAAGTGATGACAATGAAATCTAACGAGATATTTCAGTGAAGTTCTGGCTGACTTTTCGGTTTCGGGTATTTTTTCTGCCTAGTAATCAATACTAATCATACATATGCTCCCATTTCATTTCTAGGATTATCGGGACGAGGTTACAAAGATGTACCCAGAGAGAGAACGTCTAGTCAAACAAGGTCAATACTTAATGCACGGATCTGGAGATCCACAAGCTAAAGACATTGATAGTAAAGTGATGACACTGTCCAACAAATGGCAGCGCATGGAGGACACCATCAACACACGGGAGGCCAAGCTACAAGAAACCTTGAACACTGTGCAGCAGCTGGAAACAAACCTCAGTAAGCTGCGAAAGTGGTTGGCACAAATGGAACACAGACTGTCCGTACCAATCAAATATAAAAATCCAGATTTGGCCGAGATCCAGAGCAAACTGGATGAACAAAAGGAGCTGCAAAAAGACATTGAGAGACATTCCGCGGGTGTAGCTTCAGTACTGAACCTGTGTGAGGTGTTGCTGAGAGATCCGGACGCATGTCCGACAGAGACGGAGCAAAAAGCCATAGAACAAGCCATGAGCAGTTTGGATAAGAGATGGAGCAACATCTGTAATCAAGCCTCCACCAGGAAACAGAGGTATATTGCCTTTTATGCCCATGTGATTTACATGTAATGCATCGTTAAAATTATGATTGAAAGTAATCTAACCGTAAAATTGAATCTGCAATTCTGTACTTTCAGTATTGATGCAACGTGGGAGTTATGGCAACAATTCCATGACGACCATCTTATCCTGGATGACTGGCTCAAAGAAATCGAGAGACAGTGTAAAGATCCTAAAACAGAATTTGTTACATTCCATCAGGCCAGAGAGGAGCTTCAGAAATATGAGGTATCGATCGTATTTATTTATTTATTGAGTGGACCTATAATGTTATGTCATTTAACTTAGGATGATGTTAGACACATCCAAAGAACGTTTGACAAACAACTATTAAAATTACGGTGTTGAAAGCCTTCAGCTGTGCTATACCAATCAATATGTACTTGTACTTGTAGTTGTAGTTATGATTGTTGGCGTGGGCGTGGTAAACACTTGTCGCTACGAGCTTTCAAACCATATAAATCATGTATTCTGACATCACAGTTGCGTCGGGCGTCTCAAAACATGTCGGTTTGATGGGTCACACGCCTATGTTTCATTAAAAAATAAGCGAGAAATTTCACTTTTCCATTTGAGGAAAATCTTGACATGAGTAGTTTCGATGGAAGTATGGGGTTGTGACCCCTTATTATAATCATCTGGACAAAAGAACATCTGTTCTGAAGGTTTCAAGGAAATCCATGCATATTTGAGTTATTTAACAAAATGTGCAATTTCAAATTTCGAAAAAAAGTCTTTATGCAACTTTGTCAGTGTTGTTGAACTGATCTACCATGACCTTTTTTCTAAGTTGTAAAATGAATAAGTGAGAAGTTATTGGACTAAACATTGCTACGAGCTTTCAAACCATATAAATGATGTATTCTGACATCACAGTTGTGTTGGGCATCTTGAAACACGTTGGTTTGATGGGTCACACACCTGTTTCGTTAAAAAATAAGCGAGAAATTTCACTTTTTCCATTTGAGGAAAATCTTGACATGAGTAGTTTCGATGAAAGTATGGGGTTGTGACCCCTCTTAGAATCGTCTCGACAAAAGAATGTCTGTTCTGAAGGTTTGAAGGAAATCCATGCATATTTGATTGAGTTCTATAACCAGATAATGAAACTGACCAAGACCGGGACAAAAGCCCAATTTCTTATCAACACGAGATATCGTTCCGGATCTCCGCTTCTCAGCAACTTGTTCAGCACTAATCTGGATATTTACTACGTGTTTGAACTAGATATAACCCATTGGTGTACAAAGCCTCATGTCGCCGTGTTGTCCGTCATGTGACATAACAGGAGGGGAAAATCACAGATCCCTCTCGTCGATTTGGAGAGCCGAAATGCATTCTATCGGGCATACGGCTCAACAATTACAATAATCGTCAGGAAAAGTGTAAAATGACCTTCAATATTTTTGACCGCATAAATAACAAATGTTTCTGTGGTACATGTTGGTAATTGGGTCCCATTTGTTTTTGAAGTCGAATATCAGATGTTGCCAGCTCATGATTAAGCCCAAAGGAATCCTGCCTTCATAAAGGACGGGTGCAGTAACTTGGTGGAGGGACCTCCACGACAACAAGCATTTCGATAACGTAGATTTCATTGAAAACCGTGGGATTGTTTGCTATGATAATGTCACGTCGTACACTAAAGCGTGGACAGAATCAATGTAGGAATTCTAATTCACGGAGACATGTTAGATCGGATTACGAAAAAGCCAACGTCACTCTCATTCTCGACGGCAACATATGCGGAAGTGCGGTTACATCAATTATGTTGAAATGTACTTACCCTTGTGCGTTGGTAGCGGGGGAATAAAACGCCTCCAGGTGTATTCATCCTTGTATACTTTAATGTCCTTCAAGATGCTGTCTTCCGTCAAATGGGACTAGAAAATACATAAAATTATCTTTTTAAGTGATTCCTTGAAATAGAAATAGAGGATTTGACAACATACTAATGTTAGGACCAAGTTACTTACAACAGCGATTGGAGCATCACCGCTTCCACCTGTACCAGCGTCACCGTCTATAATCTTTGAACTGTCCAATCCCAAGAAATTGTACGTGGCCCGATTATGTTCCTAAAATTGTACCACAGATATTGTTACACGAAAAAGGTTTCGTTTTCTTTTTTGACTAATGAGCTCCTATAATAGAACAAACTATTTGCAGTGAATACGAAATTACCACAAGTCAACTCGTCATTGTCTATTTTTTACTTTAAAACTTCTGATCATAGAAACTATTCGATATACTTCATATATAGAGGTCAAGCCGATATACTCTTTCTTTATTTGTATTTGAAAGGTTTCTTTCGGTTCGGTAATTCAAATAATCGGTTTTAAATTTAGATACCAAAATTTTTCTAATTCTTTGCATTTCTCATTGAAAAGTGGTGTATTTCCTTGTGTGATACATCAGGGAAGGTAATTGCTACGCTGTTTAAGAAAATGGTACACCAGATTTGATTTTGATATTACTCTTAACATACACATTAATCATGAAAGAAAGGTTGTCTGTCGTGACTCAACATTGTGAGACAGCACTAATGGACACTTCGCAACTCTTTTCCGTTTCATGTAATTTTCAAATCAAACAATTGATTTTGCTTTCAAATTATTTTATTCAAAAGACAGGTTTCAAATAAACTATATTACGAGTACCGGTTTGAACCTCTATTCATATACCATATTTATTTAAATTGAAGCACCCTCTCTAACAGAAGCACCCCTGGTTTTTGGAAGAAAATAAAATAAATTAAATTTTCGAAACTGGTCGTTTTTTGATGATTACAATTGGTCAAATTTCATAAATATCTTGCATGACAATTTTTGGATGATAGAAATCATGTCTTAAAGACTGTTTGGCTCGTGTACAGAATTGGTCCTTCTGGGGTTTTTTTTATAGAGACATCCCCTCAAAATTTGGTCTTAGCACCGAATCCCGTTATTCGAATAAATACGGTATTTCTCAATGAATTACATGAGGTAGCTCTCTATCTTCTTCATCCAAGTTTTCCGAATTGTAGCCGTATGCCAGGTACCAAATGAGTTTGTGCATTACATTACATCGCCTCATTTTGGGCACAAAACCATATCGCTTGCCGGCATCCTGAAAATGTCAAACAAACATCAGAATCGGGTATTAACCATAATATTAATCTAACATACTGAAAACCATAAATCTTAATTAAATGTACATGCTCAGGATTCATTTCATTTCAAATAAACTATAGTATCCTTGAGACTCTTCCATTCTGACATTTGCAGTTTCAATTTAAGGTAGATCTTCGACAAGTGCAAACAAAATATTATTCTTTCATTTAAATTTTCGTGTGGATGGCAACAAGCCTGCACTTACACTATCATACTTCATATGGTGACTTTGTAATTTGCTCTTCAACAAGTTGAAGTTGGGATTGTCAACATCTGCAATCTGTTGCTGAAAATGACAAAAAGAGTGAAGGTACAGACATTATGCTGTTTCCATTAACACATGGTGTATCATCTTTCACTTTTATTTTGACGACACAGTCCACAAAACACACTATTTTTTTCATCTGACAGTTTTAAAGCTGGTGGTAATTTCAGATTGACACCTCAGATAGAATTTCTGTAGGAACATACAAAGATAGGCCATTGGCCTGTAGGCTGATTTTTCTAGGTCATGATGACTCACTTTCACAAAAAAGGCTGCAAATTCAATTTTTCCCTCAAAAAAACAAAACAAAACAAGTATAAACAGCCATTTTGTTACATAATGGAAAAAAATGTCAACGTATCAACATTGATTCTGTAACTCCAAGTCTACATGTCCCATATGCATGTCTAAAAGAGTAGGTCACACAAATATAACCATAGGTGTGAGACTCTTCAGGTTTTCAAAATACTACCAAAAATTAATGGATAACTTTTTTCAAATTCTGACAAAAAATATAATTAATTTTAACACCGATACACCATTTGAATGTGTTTCAACATTGACAGTTCCACTGAATATAGATGCATTGGCCCAAAATGTGGGTTACAGACCACAAAATCTGTGATATAAAATGACCTAATTATTATTTTTTTTTTGAATTCTGACAAAAGTATAATTTAATTGAACACATCTGACAACATATGAAATTGGTCCGAGGTCAATTGGTAGTGAGCCAATTCTGCAAAAATGCATATGTCGCGCGCGGAAATGTGGGATGTTATCGTGGGCACTGATGTCTCTACTAGCGCGATCGTCTCGCACCTTTGGCTTTGCGGAAGGTATGGCGATCCCGTTACAGCACTTCTACTTCGGAGCTTTGCCCTAGCGGGTCACTCGAGACATGCTTGCTAAAGGAATATAACGAACGGAAACGCGACAGGTACGGCCTGTCCCCAGATAAAGAATAACAATAATAGGGTTTACGTTTGAATGTCAGCGGGCTGCTACTGACCTAGAGCAGCAGTATGCTAGAAAGTCAGGCAATACACCTAACCCGTCAGGAGTTTTAGAGGCAAATGCGCACCGTACCATTGTACGGTATAGTTTTATACTACTTGTCGGGAACATCATCCGCATGTGCGGGTGACGTTACTGACCAGTGATGTAGATTCCATCGTGACGTCATGATGCCCACCGCTCTACGCGCATGCGCACCCTGGTTGTCAGGCTGGAATGCTAAAAATAGCACAGCCGCTCAGTCAATTTGGCTGGAGCAGCCCGGTGTTTGAGCCTCCGGTGTCGCTATAGGGACGCTTGCAGTGGGCCGCGAGTAGTCCCAGCGCCAACCTAGAGTCTCGAATTTTGTAGGTGTAGGGCCCCTAGCTTTCCTTGCGTCACACATATAACATGACCGATTCCATAGGCATGATTTAAATCCATAGGATTCAATCAGCCAACAATGATGTCATTTGTTGCATATATACTTACAATGATGGCCTTATCCTGTACTGACGACCTACTGCTGACAGCCATGTGCCGACATTTTGCCGCTTCCACGGCACTTGTAACAAAGGGATCGTCCAGGTCCAAAGACGTATCAAGCACAAAATGTAACTGAAATATATTTCTCATAATACACGATGCCACCCCTTCATGTGTGATACAAACCAAATTTTTGTCTCGTACAAATCGATTTCTAACGATTTACAAATTTAGTAATTCGTAAAATGTCTCACTTTCAAAGTTTATTTTTGTGAGCTTATTATTTCCGTACATTTTGCCATTTATATGCCTTACTTAATAAAAAGTTACCTCTTTTTCCTCTTCTCCAAGTTTAACCTTTGGTTTATAGGACTGAAGTTTTCCTTCACTCACAAGCCTATCTATTATCCTCATCATTGACTTCTTGTCAAATCTCGTTTTAATTCCTTCTTCCTCCTCAGCTTCAATGATTTTCTTCATACAAATAGAAAAGTACGATAACAATGCGTAAATCTATAAACCTGTGTAAAGAATCTGCACAAAGTGTACTTCGCTCTATCTACAGTTTATATTTAAGGCAACGCATACAATACCGGATACCTTTTGAATCAGGTAAAGATTATCCACCAGTTTATTTTCTTTCACGATTTCCAAAACCATAGTGGCTCTTTTTAACATTCTATAAGTCATGTATCCTGTCATGAATAAAAAGGCACAAAAAGATAACTTCAGTTGCAATATGGCTTGGCTTCATGAAAATAAATGTGCGAGTCTCATGTTAGGGGCATATACGTGCACTAATGCAAATAAAGTTATTAAATACCATATTTTACTGACTTGATAGTCATTACAAAACGTGGTTGGTTCCTTGAAAAATAAACACTTAGCTTGACAAATGTACTGAAAGGTACGATTTATAACAAACCAGTTTTCTTTTTCTTATGAGACCACTCTGCCTTTTCTCGATCAGAGGAAGGATCTTCATCTAATTTAAAGAAACGGACAGCAGGTAAATTTTACTCTGTGTACGTTACAGGTCAAATTTATCTCATCAAATTATTCGCTATCACATGCTAGTGACAGTACTCTCTGAAACTTAAAAACAAAACTCTCTGGTAGAAATTTCGAGCCTAAATTGTCTTGGACACCCCAAAATTTCACTCAGATTGCCCTAAAGGGCAACCCATATTTTACAGTAGTTCAAAATTGTTTGAGTTCGCAACTGACTAAAATACATACACCTGTTACCATGTAATAAAAGTGCAAATGGGAACATTTTTAAAGGTTTGCAGCAGGGTACCAAAATCTTGACCATCTGGTATTTGCTTCTGGTAACTGGATTGTAAAGCTACAAGCCACCTTGGATTGTTTACTAAATCGAGCCCTGACAACCTATAACATTTTGGTCATACCATCACTACACGCCGTTATGATTTCGTCCTTCATCTCTTGAAATTTCTTATGTTCTTTACTCTGCAACAAGTAATCCATTGCCACAAACCTAAAAGCAAGAGAATTCCCACATGAAAGGTAATCTGTGATTCTAGTTAAATAACGATGTTGAAAACTATGCATATCATGCTACGTTGATGAATACATGTACTTACGAGTGTACTTTCTGCTTGCCAATGTCCCTCAGTACTTTCTTTACAATCTGTCTCCTCTCTAAATTTCGACACAACAGTCTTGCATCAAGCTGGACATACAGGGAAAAGAGTATAAATCAGAAATTTCAAATTTCTACCTACCAGCACATTGTATTTTTCGTAAGTTAGGTTACAAATACTAAAAATACCGAACTCATTACATTTAAATTCGGGATACACAAGACTCTATAATGAGAATTATCCAACCTAAATAGTTCCTACCTTTGTTATGTTAAACGCCTCTGCAATGAAAATTATCCAATCTAAATAGTTAATACCTTTGTTATGTTAAATGCCTCTGCAACTTGTAATTGTGTAGCACCCACGTCTTTAAATGTCCGTATAAATGTATACACCTGTCGCAACAAAGGTTCTTCCACCGTTCTCTTCCATCGTTCTATCGGGTCTTAACACAAAGTATGAAGGCCACAAAACGTTAGATACATTTTTCGGTGAGAATAACTTATGTTGGCAGGAATAATATATTAATAAAAGTCACTGTTGCTACTCGTTTGGCGCTCTTTTCAAAGGGTCTGAGCTCAAAAAATTGATAGATTGTAGGTGAATATGACATTCACAGGGGATGATTTTGCACTGAAAAATATGACAACAGGGTGATATACAGCAACGACGACGGACAAATGATGATTCCGTAAGCTCTTCGCTACCTATGCCAAATCGGCTGAAAATAACTTACGATCGGGCATGATTTCTTCTGTTTCACTGTTGTCACTTTCCTCCTCTTCTTCATCAACCCCATACCCTACCTTGTACTTGTACAGCTTTTTCAGTTTAATAACGCGAATGAACCTTTCATGGCTTGTGCTGAAAACACAATAAGTCCCAAGTTTGATACCCTTTTAAAACATCACGACAATTAGCTTGGTAGAAGACTATCCTCAAACATAAATAAATAAATAGTAAGGACTGGCTTTAATAACACCTACTTTTTGACTAAATACTCCTCTGTAAGTGCCTCGGGGTAGACTTCTCTGTGAAGCATAAGGTCCACTTCCACATACTTTTCGCCCAGTTGATATAGTTTCTTGAACACTTTCTGGTTTAGACCCTAATCAGAAAAAATTATAATTCTTTTAAAACACTGTTGAAATAACGGCTAACTGCATGGCATATTACATGTTTACTGTGTTGCTGACATTATAGGAGATTAAATACATACACACTCCTCTCTCATGATATTGAGAACTTCCATCTTGTTTGGTTTGGCATCTAAGGAATGCGTTAACTTTTCCAGCCACCCAAGGTACATTGGGCATCGTTCCACAAAGAACCGTCGGAGATGAATCAGTTTTCCATACGTATTTAACCCTTTCTTCAACCTCATATTAAAAACCTGCATGGAATGGGAGCTGTTATTTGTTATTTTTAGATTATTTCTCAGGATGCATTTTTTATATATTTTACAAATTACATTCTGTCTCATCAGTATAAGCAGTAACTCTCGTGAATTTATACCTATTTGATGTACTAAAACAATAATAAAATTATTTTTGAAAAACGTTTACCTGTACTGTAACTAAGTTATGTCGTTTCAGGATCTTTCTATAATAGTACATCGTCTTACTGGATACTTCGAAGACCATCAAGCTGTCTTGTCCCTGTGTAACTTCACCATGCCACCTCGCCCTTGAGTGAAATAGAAAATGTAAAACACGATTATGAAACATATCTGTCAGTTACGAACAAGAACCGAATTACCCAAATACACTTTTACTCTAACGGATCAAATATTCTTTGCTAGCTTAATACAGAAATATGCTGAATGATATGCAAAGTTGATATTTATAAATATTACATCATCTGCAACTATGAAAATCATTGAAAAGTATCTTTCACGAGAAATGAAAAATTCAATTTCGTACCTCCCAATTCTTTCCACTATGCAATACAACTTGTCTGTCAACTCAATTCTGGAGTACACTTCTGGTCCAAACAGTGCACGGATTCGTCTATCTTGTGAGGCCACAATAACTAGTCGCTCTCCCCATCTATTTGTATGAAAAGTACATGTATCAACAAAATATTCACACAACAAGATGCATGATCCTGCATCTGTTTCCCTTGTGGCTATCAACCATGGAAGAGAAATCGTTTATCCTTATCTCAAAACCTATTGACATACAGTAAAACCTGTCATCTGCGACCCCTGAATTCTATGACCACCTCCTGTTAACGACCAGAATTATTTGCACCAATAGTTTTCATTGTATAATTCACCTGTATTCTAAGACCACCCTGTATTATGCAACCAGAGACCACAATTTTGTGGCCACAAGTGCACATT
>JBCAUI010517590.1:0-12104 GCA_038406195.1 Haplosyllis anthogorgicola | reverse complement strand
GCTCGTATCTAAAGTCAGTCTGCCTGCTATTGCGGGCTGCCGGCTGGTATAGGGTAAATTGTGGGCGGAGCAACGGTACGTAGCCGTAATACCCCCGGTACTAGCAATGCTGAACCGAATGGCGGTACCAACGCAAACTGCGCTTTAGCTTCATCAGTTGGTTTCGCAATTGATATTCCGTGCATTTTTTCTGCGTCTTTTCTCTATGAAATTGTCTGAAAAGACTAAAATACAGATCATGAAATTTCTATCAATTTTATGTCAGTAGTGTTCCGCGCTTAGATATTATTCGTTTTTCTAGCTAAGCATGAAATTCGATTATTGCCGAACGTTTGATTCCTGCAGAGGATGAAATGGTTAGTTAAGACTCTTCATTTTGAGAACAATAGGCGCTTTCCTCTCACTCAAAGACACAGCATGGAGTTCAATTGACGCAAAATGAAATTCATTTAGGAAATCTTCAACCAACCTCAAAAAGTTGCTTTTTATCGCTTTGTTTATTTATTTTCTGCAATGAACACTCCCAAAGATATGGGGATTATGTTTACTATTTATTCAATACATAGTGTTAATGAAGTGTAATTGTATATTCCGAAAAAATATAGTGCATATCTTCCTAAGTTAATATTTTAATAAATTCATTCTTTCAACTTTAGCTTCACCAAATAGTCTTACTGAACTGATCAGTAACAATTGATAAAATACGTAAATTGTCACTACCGCCACAATTTTGGCAATTCATAAACATAAATATGTGAAGAGACATAATTTCAAATATGAATTTATGTGTTAAAAATCAATAACACAGAAATGACACCTATCTACAAAATCTTACTAATTAAAGATTGCTTGAAGAGGAAGCCTGTGAAGAGAAAGTTTGTCATTAACGAAACGAATTCTGTGCAGGCTGTCGCATCAAATTACATTGAAATTGATCCTTCTCAAGAGAAAGATTGTGTGAAAAGAAAGGACTTCCATGAATTTTTGACCTTTCTGTTCGACTAATTAGTAAATGCACTTCGACAAACTAGGATTGAACTCACTCACGTCAGTTATATTGATTTACTGAAGATGTCCCTGCCAAATGTTGTGTTTTTGATGTCCTTTTGTTCCATAATTGGCAGGAAATTCATGATTTGCACTGTTAAGCTGCAGGAATTAAAATTTCTTCAGTTTTTCTAAATATTTCTGCATAATAATGCTCAAGTGGACTAATTGTAAAATAAATAATAAATGCAAAATTGATCTTAATTCCTTGTTGAAATATTACTTCAGTACGGTTTAATACTTTCCCAGGCGTGGTTTTTTTTTGTTGCCGCACTTGTTCATGCTGGCACCCTTGCTGGAGCACAGAAGATGGAAAATCTTAAATATTTACAGTGTAATATCATCTATTCAGTAGACCAGTAAAATTCAAACTCTTATTTCACGTTCAATTTCGAACAAAATGAACAATAATGAAAACCAAAATTAGTGGGTGGGAATATTCTTTAATTGATTACATTTAGTATTATTCTACACGGAACTCTTTATTTTAAACGACTCAAAAACATGCGGCAAGATGGCAGACTCTACTGCATTGTTGATATTCTGATGACTGGTACTCACACCAGAGAATCAGCTGTGTAAAAAAATTAGTTATCACAACAACCCAAAACAGGGATTGGTGAATGAAAATGGGGGACGGTGTAAGAAAACAGTGTTGTACGTAAATTGCTGTGTGGTTCAACTTCTCTAAGCAAAGGGATTACTTGTCGTCAAAATGTCAAACTTGCTGCAGCTGCAGCAGATACAGGGTGCAAACTTCCTGAGGCTATTGTTATTACAGGGTATGACCTCATAGATAAATAAAGTGACCAATGACAAACTGACCAGGGGTAAAACCTCATCACACAGAACTATTTTGTGTACAAAAATATTAAAATTTAATATTTAACTTAACTAAAAAAAACCCAAAAATTGCAAGTAATACCATTGAATAATTCATAAAATTGGGCACCTGTCCATATGCAACATGTCTACTGAAGGTCTGATTAAAATAATTAAAATTTGGCTATATAAACTGGATAAACTGGGATCCAGCCAGGTTGTTTCAACCCTCCAATCTACAAGACTGCTGAGGTCTTTTGTAAAGACTTATGCTTAAAGTAGGAATTTATTTTGATTGAAAGTACCAAAATTAAAGCACCAGAGACATCATTAGAGTACAAAAGACCTATCAGTAGACAGGTGTGTTGCAAAGGTTAGTGATCTTTTAATGAACATACTGAATTTTAAAGAAATTAACTGGATTTTAATACATTTATATTAGAAAACCATTTGTTTGTTTCATTTCAAGAATTTAATCAAATAATTACCATATGCAATGCTGAATTAAAGGACAGTTTTGAGGCAATGTATCCCAGATTTCTCACTAATTTCTGAACTGTTTTAGTCAATAGCAAGTGAAAATGAACAGATTTGATAAATTTATGAAGTTTAGGATCCTCATATGTGAGGAATTACAGTTGTGAAATGACAAGGGATAAAGATAATGAAACAGGAGTAAAACTAGCATATTGCACATAATTTTGTGAATATATTGCCATTTTTGAATTGTTAAAATCATGTGTTTAAATGAAGTTACAAAATTCAACCTCAAAATGGTTTATCAATTTTAAATCATAGAAAGATTTAGAGTTTTAAGTTGTAAGTATAATATTTTAAAGCCTAAATCTGGGGCTAATTTTTGACAGTTTTATTGTTAAAATATTCCATATCTAAGTATTTTAATAAATTCAACATGTATTTTAAACAATTGTGATGATCTTCTTTTAATGCCAATTGTTTAGAAAAATTAAAGTTGGATTTGGTTCGGTTAATGTAAATTATTTCCAACTTAGAACCTGAATTTCAAGAAAATCCAACCATTTAAACCATTTTATTTGAATTATTTTGGCTCAATTTAAGATATTTTCATCATGTGCAAGCTTTTCGTCATGTAGAGCCATTGAAAATTCATTTATTTTGTTGTTCCTAATTAATTATCACAATGGGAATAATCTACAATTGCCATTATTGTTTAAGAAAACCATCCTTCAGATAAGCAGAGAGAGCATTGAGCTGTCAAACAACTTGACCTCTCTAAAACATCTTGGCCTCTCTATTTCATAGGGTGAGCACACACACTTGCTAAGTGACCCCTGCAGAGATTTTTGTTTGCTAACAAGCAGGCCTTGAGGTAATTGAGCTATATGTTTACACTCTGTTTAGATACTTAAGGTGTTAGAGTATCTGAAGTGTTTATCTGGGAAATGATTGTTTTGTTTGATGAACTAAATAAATAATTGTACTGATAATGAACCAAGGTGGTTGTATGATGTTGATATCCCAATACAGATATTTTCTAAACACCAAACAAAGTTGCATAACAGTAATGAAAATTATTAAAAATCATAAACTATAGAAACAAAATAAATTTATTTCAAGTAAATTAGGGCAGATAGTCTAATTAAAAGATCTCTTCTGGAACAATAGTAGCCCACTGTCAATAGTATCTATTGTTAATTTCCAGTGAATCTGGCATTGAATAAAGACAATAGCCCATTGCACAATAGAATCTATTGTCTTCTGTTAGTTCACCATAGTAGTTGGGGGTGGAATAACCTCATTCCATGTTGGGAAGGTACAATATAACTTAAATAAAGCATGGTGTATTTATTAGCAGTTTAGATCCCTGCACAATAGAATCTATTGTTCCAATGGATGTAGTTTAAATATTTCCTATGAATGGATACAGTCAAGTGTCAGCATTGCAACAGTCTTTCTGAAGCCTCCTGATGTGGTTCATACTAAATCTAAGCCATAACATGAAATTCAGACCAATTCCAGCACAATAGAAATTAATGCATTAGATAATACAACAGATATGATGCCAACACAGCTTAAAAAGGTGTTTATTCTGTTTATTCTGGATGTTGTCACACCTATATACATAATTCAAACCATAGGAAACTTGAACCAATTCCAGTACAATAGAAACCAATGTAATTGATATTATACACTATGAACAATAGATGACATAGCCCAGAAAGGCATTTATTCTGTTTATTCCAGGTGTTGTCACATCTGCATACATCATTTAAGCCATAGGATGAAATTCAAACCAATCCAAGTACAATAGATATGACAGATATAGGTGCCAACATAGCTTAAAAAGGCATTTATTCTGTTTATTCAAGGTGTTGTATGGCTTAGATACCAAAGATCCCAACCATTGCATGAAATTCAGTCAGATCTGGGACAATAGATCCAAGTAACAACACTTATGCTGGCTTGTTTGGAGTGTCGTTTACCCATATTCTTAATATTTGGGCCATAGCATGAAATTTTCCAATACAATACAGTACAATAGAATGACATAATTTGGCTTTGCAATGGACAACAAAGGCTAAATTGGCTCAGTATTGATATTTCTGGGTGTCTTTTGGCTTATTTGCCAAAGATCCAAGTCATAGGATGAAATCTGGTCATGTTCATAACAATATAATGCATGGTTTTGGTGCTCTCCTTGATTCCCATTGACTTTGCATTGTTTGGAAAAAGAGGCAGTTAAATTAGATAATTTCTGTGTGTTGGCATGCCACTCTGTCAGGTCTGATCTCTGAATCTGCAGACTTTGACTCCTGCATGAGAAATATCTTTGTAACTTGTAGAAACCTTTGTAGCACAATAGATAGGTGAACAAACTTTATTCTGCCTGTAAATACAGTAATTTTGGGCATTCATTACAAAAACTCATTAATTTTCATTAATTTCAACCATCTGGAACCAAAGATATCATAAATTGAGCAAATCTAATTGTGATAAGCAGATTCGGATTTTAATTAGTCTTTATTTGGGATAAATAATGGGCATAGGCATTTTGGTTAAGATCAGATTAAAATTGGCAAAGTTCCCTTTGAAGTTTCTCAGATCATGAAATTCCTATTAAAAGTTAAGTGCCCCACTGTCATTAGCTCAGCATTAGTGCAGCATGAAATTAGATTGTTGTGGGGTGCTTAAGTTTTAATAAGAATTTCATGATCTGAAAACAAAAGTTGCATTGTGATCCTTGTAGTAAGGAAGAGCTGCTGTCAGAAGATTGGGTTTAGAAGACCTGAGGGCACTCAGGTCACCACTGTTGCACATCATTACAAGGATACCATAACACATAAATCACCAGCCTCCATAGATTTCATCCCCAGATCTGTCATACAGGATAAACAAGAACTTTGCCTGGAGGTAATCAATCAGACTGCCACTGTATTGTTAATTTGATATGCAGCTGATGAATACTGGGCTATAATTGAGGAGAAGTGTTGTTCAAATGATGGGACATTCTGGTTTATCATTGGAGAATTTAATTGTAATGTTTAGTAACTGATGTAAGGGTGAAATATTGATTATTGTGATGTAATTTGGTTATTTATTAAGGGTATTTGGGTGAAGTTTAGTTAGAAGAATATTTTTATAGAGTTTGGTAAAAAAACTGATATTAGGTTTTGCTGAAATCATAATTGCATGCATGGATGGTAGCACTGTTTCACAATAATGTTGGTGCATTCTGCTAGCCCTCTGGGCTGAAGTTAATCTCCCAGAATATATTTGCAATCGATCCTATGTCGGTGCATGACTTTACTTTGAGTTAAATTGTGGAAACAGGCAAATGCTTTCATAGCTTATGTTAATACCTGAAAAGGTAATAAAATGTTAAAATGCTTCACTACTTTACAAAACACCCAATATATTATTTTGTCACTCTAACGGGATTTCGCACTAGAAGATGCTGCCCTCTATGCATGCTCCATAGGCCATCAATGGGAATTCTCGATTTGCGACAGATATTAGGACCGCGCTCCTTCAAAAACAAATACACTGGGTGTTCTCTATTGATGGCACTTAAAACAATACGACTGTAAAACTCGGGGGTATTTTTTCTTTAGACCGTTTAATTAAAATTGTTATGTTACACATGTTTACACAATTCAGACCCTGGCATAAGAACGCAAGGTAACCTGTCATCCCTAAAATCAGATAACTAAATTATTATTTGTGAACAAACAATCCAGACACATGTTTCTGATTGTAAACTGGACAAAATTAATCTGTCTCTCTTTCGATCTTATTGTCTTTCGAATGAAATTCGAAAAGACTAAGTGGTCTTCAGTCTAAAAAAACGAACTTCTGTTCATCTAAGATGGCGGTACACAATGACATCATAAAATACAACGTTCCCACGTTACCACCAGCTTCTGAAAAGTTTATCATTTTCTGTTTACACGAAAAGCACAGTGTGCTCTTTAAGGGTCGCCATATACAGCATGTACATGTGTAAGGATATGTAAGGCAGATGGAGACAATGTCTAATTGAATTGATAAGGTGAAACAATTAATAGATGACATAGACGAGCAGGGGGATTCGGGATCCTTCATAGACATAAAAAGAAGACCTTTTAGTCAGCTGCATGACGCTAGAAACGGTGTTGTCACATTCTCACATTTGACAGACAATAAGGAATTATAAATAATTGCGAACTCGTTCCCTATTTAACCAGTGTGTTTCTGAAAAGGATCGATGTACCAGGTCCACGGTAGTCCACCATGACGTCCAAGCAGGTCGCATTTTTGAGATAGCAGGGGGCAGTGCCACTGACCATCACGAACCCCCCACAGTTCGGGTTTGTGGCGCACCACAGCTTACACTCAGCAGCATCAACGTCCTTAACATCCAATTCAATTCCCCTCAGACAGTCCTTGTTGATGTACTCTGTAAACGTGTCAGGGAAATCTGAAGCGAAATGACAAGAATGGAATCTTATCAAAGAGAGATTTCGTGTAATTTGCTTTTAATTTATTTGTATCGAAGGTGAAAAATATATCTGGATTATGAAACTAAAAATGATGGGTCTTAAATCTGACGTATATTTTGTATTCTGATCATTTCACATCATGTTAACCTTTAATAAGATATTATTTTTTCTTCCAGTTGAAGGGATGGTAGATTATTTCAAACCACACCATTAAATTATATTCCTCCAATACTAAAGAACAAATTATACACTACCTTTTTCATAGACGGTAGTGGACGGATTGCTTGTTAAAGTTACACTTCCGCCGGTGTATGAATACAGGATACACTCATTGTTACCAACATCTATTGTGATCAGGATGCAGTCAACACGGCTACAAATTAAGTGGTATTTTTTTTATTAATTCCGTTTGTACTGAAATTCCTATTAATTTGGTAACAAAAACATTACAAACCTGTGTCTGTGTCAGTTGGAGAACAATTGAGGTGTTTCATCTCGTGAAATTCCTACAATTTTGGATATGAAGAGAACAAAGGAGAGAATGAAAGACTTTCACGCTGTGCTTTTGATATGCTATTATTCCAAAATAATAGGAATTCCACCTTCTGGTTCACGTCAATAAAATTCATGCGGGGCTAATGTGCGCAACTGATACAGGAAGCATGGATAGAGAACAATAGAATTCGACTCTGTGCTTTTTATGTGCTGTCGTTCTAAAACTATTTCATCCTCTGACTGATACAAGCTAGAAATATCTGGCGATTACATTCTGTCAACATTGCGGAACTGAGAGTCATGGCGTTTTTAGAATTCTTTTGTCGCCAGGTGTTCCCAAGTGAATCAATTTTTTCTGTTATCCAGGACCTTTCTTACATGCAAAACTGGAAATGAGAGCGGTTGTTTTGCAGCATTGTCCAAAACGATTGACTTTCGTTAGCGCAGCCAACTCTAAAATATTCATCAATTGTTTTTGTCATGATCCCTAGAAGTACACTACAAATCACCTGATTATCCATTTTTCATTCAGTTATTCCAGTGAACCATTGTCTACCTTTGAGAGCCATAAACTAGGTAACAGTATGTGTAACATTAAAGTAAAAAGACAATTGGAATTGCTCTTAAAATTTATTATGATACGCCTTCCACTTGGAATATTGCAAGACGTACTAGTTCGTTAGATCAAGCACTCGCTGTCACTGTACAACAAGGTGAATGCGACTGCTTATTTTGAGACCCACTGCAATACAAAATGTATGTTATCCATGTAATTTTTCAATGTTCTGTCCTGTTGCTAATTCGAGTGAATTATACAAATAACATTAACCAAAATTATGTGTACAACTTATGCTACATTATCTTTATGTCAAATCAGTTTATCAAAGCAGCACTGATTTTAAACCAGTAAAAAGGTATATCATCAAGTCACTACATGTGTTAGTATTAAAATGATTTTTGATTTTTGATTGTAAATATTCAATGTTTCTGTTTCAAACTTTTTCAACATACCCACAGAAAAGAAATTTAAATGACAATAATTTTGGTTTGCATTGTTTGAATAAACAGCATGAAATAACAGGAATATTTAAGTTTTGAAAAAATACCGGGATAATGTATACTTTGAATTCTGATGCAGTCTCCAGCTCACACACAGGTTTCTCTGGTTGGAAATTCGTATTGGGAACTTTGCGAACAAAAATACCACTTCGTTCGGTGCCATGGTGGGCGTGAAGGCACCGTGTGTGCTATTCATCTTACCTGCTGCACTTAGACACACATTTAGGTAGGGTGGAGTTCAGGTTTTCTAACTGTAACACGCCACCAGAGGGCTTTTGATTTTCGTGTACTTTCCACTTCTGTTGCCGCTCATTCACACAACTGTTTGTCGTTATTGTCTGCGTTGTAACGTCAGTCAGACCTGGGAAGTGAAAATATTGGGAGGAAATTAGCGATCCCTCGCAGACCCGACTTTTGTACTTGTTAATTAGGTTTCATTGGGGAAAATTTTTAAGAGCGGTGATCGGGAAAATGTACTTTGGCGTTCACAGTTTGGGGAATTCTAAAAGTTCTGCTGAATAACATTTGTACATAATAACATATTTGAAATGTGTTTGAAAAAAGGCTTACCAAAGTAAAGTGTCCAAATTCCAAGCACAAGCACATACATTGTAGAATTTGTATGACACCTATCTTTCTTTGTGATAATCTCTGCACAATGTTTAATAGTTTACACAGAATCTCACATACCAATGTAACGATTAGTCTGTCTCTTATATTTCTTTCTAATAATTATCTCCTGTTGTTCTCTCCCGGAATCAATCCATATAACATGGTATAGAAACTGTACGCCCTTTATACCAAGATATTGAGGAAAATGTGCCAAATCAACCAATCGTGAAGTGTAATAATCTAATAAATACTGAGTATGAAAAGTCATGATATAGCTTGGTTAATGCTTCCTGCCACATGGCAACAACTTATGATGCCCAGAAATGACATGTTACATGCAGTGCATGTGTGATGTCACCCAAAAGCCATATAAAATAGAGCATGCATGAGCAGCGCATTCAGAAGGAATTCAGTAATCAGAGGGATCACATTGAAATATATCTATTTTCTAGTTGCCTCAGGTAATTGTACATCATTTAGTTATCCTTATTAGCAAACAATTAGTGTAATAATGCAAGTAACTGCACAGTAGAACATATCTAGTAACTGTAGAACAGTGGCATCATCAATTTACATGCATTTAGTAACTCTGCAGAATGACTGTCTACTATAACATTGCTAATTTCATGTTGTAAATTGATGTTTCACTACCAGATCGTTATAACTGCTGTCATTTCCAGCAAGCTATTCTCTATCAAATCACTGTTTGCTAGTCTTCTTTGTCTAGTGCGTTGCAACCGATAAACATTCGTCGCGAAATATCTAAATATACCGCCGGGATTACGTCTGACATAGGAAATTAATATTTAAAGTTAACGTCAATAACTCAGCATGAAATTTTCAATTGACTTTCATGCTCCTGTTGTTCTCTCCCGGAATCAATCCGTATAACATGGTATAGAAACTGTACGCCCTTTATACCCAGATATTGAGGAAAATGTGCCAAATCAACCAATTGTGTACATAAGAAATTACTATTAAAAGTTAACGTCAATAACTCAGCAATTTTCAATTGACTTTCATGCTGAGTTATTGAAATTCGGACGTTAACTTTTAATAGTAATTTCACGATCTGGTGTAAGGGAGCTTCCATAAGGCACCTTGTTAATGTTCAGATACGATTTCCGTGTGCGAATAATATGTAGACGAGTCAGATTTTAAAGGTGTTTTGTACAGGCGTGGCTATGTAATACTTTCAGATAAAAGCAAAAACTATTGTCATGTCTTTCAGCTTCGAGCAATTGTCTGAATATTTTGTGATCAGGACAGAATTCCTCCGAATGGAAATTCTTTCAATTCAATTGTTGCGGGGAGCTAAGTTCATGACATTTCTGAATGAATAATAATAAAAAAACTGCCTTCAAAATCAACTTCTGGTGTTTAACAAAAGTGAGAGTTTAAATTCACTACTCTTATTTGAGACTAATTTGACATACCTATAGTATAGAACTACACATCTGAGTTCATTTGGTTCATAATGTTTGTATTATTTAGAAATACTGGAGAAATACGACAGTAACACCTCTATTCTGTAATGAGTACCTTTGGTTCATGAATTATAAGCAGACTGTGGAAATAACTACTTATATAAAAACTAGAATTCAACGGAGAACGTTAGTGATTTGTAACATATTCAGATCTAAACGGCGGAGTGATTCTGCACCCTGCACAGTTTTTTAAACCTTTTATCGACATTCCCACGGTAAATGCTGGCTTTTCATTAGTCAATTACCCATGGGACCTGAGGCCTGTGTAGCATTTCGGGGTGGCTGAAAACAGGGAGGGTGTGAGAACACCCCTCGTGGGGTACCCTCATTTTCATTCACCCACACTTGTTTTGGGTTGTTGTGATAACTAACTACATCCGAAATAAACTCACGCTTTTCACTAGGGGGCGGGGGCCAGATTTATCGTCAATTATGAGCTCTGTTTCAATCGAGTTAGCAGTACGGAATTTGTATCAGTTTCGAAACGTCTGGAACAAACGAGAGGACATAAGAATTTCACGCTGTGCTTTTGATGCGCCATTGTTCCCAAACTGATACAAATTCCGTGTACTGATGCATTCCATCATGGACACAAGTGTGAATATTCAACCGCTTTAAATTTCCCAATTTCTTAGTATTAGGCATGTCAATGACAGCATTAAAATGTCAATTTCAGGGTTTATTTCCAAAAATTTGGCCAAAAATTTACAATAAATTGGCTCCATCTTCAAATCGTAATAAATTGACACTGTATGGTGGAACGATTAAGGACCCTGAACAACCATTGCTTTTGCTTTTGCCCTTAACGTATTAAACGTCTGATGAACGTATGCGCGTATTGGAGGGGCACCTTTTAATATTTCCTGGGAATGTCAATAAAAGGTAAAAAACTGTGTTTTCTTAATGTTATGAAAATGAAAGAAATTTGGGCTGTTGGAGGGAGCG
Source organism: Haplosyllis anthogorgicola (assembly GCA_038406195.1). Lineage (NCBI taxonomy): Eukaryota > Metazoa > Annelida > Polychaeta > Phyllodocida > Syllidae > Haplosyllis > Haplosyllis anthogorgicola. The sequence continues at coordinate 676 of JBCAUI010517590.1, read as the reverse complement.
CTCGCCAGTGGCGCCCGCTTGGATCCTCCAATGGGACATACTAATTAGTCGAACCGGACTGCAGTAATGCCTCTGTAGAGAGAAAGGTCAAAATTTCATGGAAATCCTTTCTTTTCAGGCAATCTTTCCCTTGGGACAGACCAATTTCAATGTAATTTGATACAGCAGCTTAAAAAGAATTAGTACGATTAGTTAGTAGTTAGTAAGATTTCATAGATGGGTATCATTTTGTATTATTGATTTTTAACACATAAATTCATGTTTGAAATTATGTCTTGTCACATATTTATGGTAACATTTTACGTATTTGATACATTTTTACTGATCAGTTAAGTGAGATTATTATTAAGATTATTCTGAAAAACAAGTAAAGTTGAATGAATGAATTTATTAACATGTAAACTAAGGAAAGCACAATTACATTTCATTAATGTTACCGCGCGTTACTTTTCTCTCTAAGAATTGATGGGGTCTTCCTTATTTTAACGCCACAACAATCACGGCTTTGATCAAGATCAAAGCAAAGATCATTGCTAACAATTACAATAGGAACGAATTTGTTTCATTATACTCACTTCTAGTGAAAAGACCTAATGTCACTATTATTTTGGGGAATAATTAACGAAATTGTGAAAGCATTTGACTGCTTTCACTTCAAATTTTGTTGTTCAATTCA